>BQNB010076154.1:2155-31244 GCA_026074375.1 Tanacetum coccineum | reverse complement strand
GTCAGACCTTTCAAAGTGTTGAAAAAGGTTAGAGCCGTTGCTTACACGCTTGAGCTTCCTCAAGAGCTGAACAGGGTCCACAATACGTTTTATGTATCCAACTTGAAGAAATGTTATTGTGACGATCCATTAGTCATTCCGATGGAAGGACTGCAAGTAGATGACATGCTTCATTTTATTGAAGAGTCTGTAGATATCATGGATCGCGAAGTCAAAAAATTGAGGCGAAGCCGTATCCCAATTGTCAAGGTTCGATGGAACTCTAGGCGAGGCCCTGAGTTTACATGGGAACGTGAAGATCAATTCAGGAAGAAATATCCACACCTCTTCACCAAGACTGCACCGTCGTCAAGTGCCGTGTGATAAGCCTTGAGGACAAGGCTCATTTAACGGGGGAAGACTATAACACCTCGTGTTTTAGGTCATTGTATGACATTATTTAATCCACTAATTATTTTTAGGGTTTTACGCGTTTGCTTTTAAATCATAATCGTTAAGCTAAATCGCGTAAACTGAAAATGATCATACAATGTAAACGGGCATTAAACAATTAAATGTTTACATCAAGCAAGTGTTATATGATTATTATGAGGATAATTAATAACTTTGTTCATCTTATTTTTATTGGCTACGTAAAATGCTTACGTTTCGCGATAAAACGCGTTTCGGCATTCCCGGAAGCACCAAAACCTAACTACGCTTAAACGAATACCCACGATTATACCCAATACCCAAAATAATAAATATAACATCACATATATGTATATGTGGCCGAAATTTTCAAGATAGGACCAAGACTTATCAACTTGCTAAATATCTAGATATTATAAAGATCATAGGGAACCATCTCTTACACCATGAACCACTTGGCAATTTAACCTTGTGCAAGGGTTAGAAAGTAACCATGGTTAGGTTAGTTAGATATTTTCACTATAAATAGCATGCATGCACTCTTCCTTTCTTAAATACTTAACCAAAAATCACAAAAACTTTCTTGTTCTCTCTTTGAAGCTCACGGCTCAAAACCCCTATTATACACAATCCATACTTTGATTTTCTTTCACCATATTAGTGTTTACATATCATACTTAAGGTATTCTAAGAAGAATTGAAGGGTTGGTTAAGCTTTGAAAGGGTTTTAACAAGTTATTGCAAGATTAGGGTTTCAAACCTAATCTAGGGTTTATAAGCTTGTAAGCTTTGGTTTGGAGTCTAAACACGGGTTTAGCATTTATTTCACATCTCATACATCATCCCTAAGGTCTTCCTAATTCCTTCATACTTTTATTTATTATGATTTTATGTGTTATATGTTAATTATGGCTAAATCACCACTAAGGACTTTTTAATATGTAAAATGAGTTATTACTTATGTTTATGATTTTATGCACTTATTCTTATGTCATATGGTCATATATATCATGGAAAAGTGAATGTAAAAGTATGTTAACATATGGTTTAAGTATAAACATGTTTAGGTTAAAATTAGGGTTTTATAAGATTACTTAATCTTCACATGTGAAAATAATGGAAAGTAAATTGTTAAACTTGTTAATCATGGACAAATGAAAAATATATGGACTAATGGACATTAATATAAGTATCACATATGTTACATATAGTTATTAGGGTTTCTATAATAAACTACTAGTTGAAAAATACATAAAATAAGCTTTTTATAAAAAGTATACACTTGGATAATAAAGGGGTGTAAAATTTCGACACTTAGACAGTAGGTTTTGACCTCATATAAAAATAATACGCCTCATGACGATTCCAAAATGATAAGAAACTCGAAAAACCGATTTATAACGAAAAAGATACGTTAATTACGAGTTTTACGACTATAAATACTTTTATAAAACTATTTTTATAAAATTTACTATTCATTACAGAAACTAATATTTTTAAAACATCTAAAATATGATATAACTTTTATTTACGAGATCGTACTCGAAAGAATCGCTAAAAACGGAACTATAACGAATAAACTACGACGTTTACGATAATTAAAGTTTATAAAAGTAATTTTATAAACTATGAACAGTAAAAAGCACTATTCATCAGTGGGATTAACTTTATAAAATATAATACATCTTTTAATAACAAATACGTACTCAAAGGAATCACTAAAATCGAGATTAAAATGAATAAGTTATTACGATTACAAGTTTACGCTAATTAAAATGTAAAACGAGTATATAGCTGTTGTAAATAGTAAAAACACTATTCATCACAGAATATCAAAAACTTGAAAATGTAATATTTTGATCACTCGTCTTACTACAAAGACGTGGACGTAAGAAACGCGAGCAACGGAATTAAAACGACCAAATTAGGTCATTTTTACGAAAAGTATATTTATAAACGTTTTCACTTTATAAATATTATTTTACTAAAACGATTAGTCAGTGATTATGCTATATAGAATATTGAGTGGTTATCAAAGTGCTATAATACTAGGGAGTTTCATAATGAGGCCTCTTCGGATGGCGTATCGACGAGTTGTTGGATTTACGATTTAAAGTGTCCTAACTCCTCGTACGTCATGTCATGACCTCTTTAATTATGATAGCCCGAATGATAGTACGATGTAACAACTATAGGATTATATAATGTTATTAATTAAAGTACTCGGTACTTATACGGCCTTAATTTAAATAGGTTGCATCTAAACGTTTTGCGTGACGTTTTATTTGTGATTATTTGGACTATCAGTAATCGAAGTGCTGAGTTCATAAGCCCCCTTTTACAGTTTTACTGATTTACTATTATTTGGGGTGAAAACATGCTTTGTTTTATAAATTGGACGCAAGTGTTTTAAATATATTGATTATGTGTTTGCCTAAGTAGCGATAACCCTCCTGAGCCCATTATCATGAACTGTCAATTGCATAGATGTAGTTGTTAATTGCATTATGTGAGCGCGAATGTTATAAATAGATCTATTGGGATTAACCTCCCCGTTTGGTGATTTGACTATCACGGGAAAAGAACGCTTGACCTGTCGAACTTAGATGTTGCGGGTTACAACATCTATACAGGGAAAAATACTGCTAAATAGCAAATATAGGTTGGTGCCTTCAGTGTCATGAGCTTAGTGCAACAGTAATCTGGTTTTGTGATTGTTGGCATATGTTGTAACATCACGGGAAAGTCTTGCGGTCCTGCATAATTTAAATACATAAACCTATGAATTCACCAATATTTTTGTTGACGTTTTAAGCAATGTTTTCAGGAGGTCAATAGGCACGAGGTGCCAAGGATGCATTGGATTATGTTTTGGATTGCACTGTTAAAGATTTATGTGCATCATGTTTTGGGAAATCTATGTTATCTTTTGTAATATTAAACAAAGAACAAGTAAAGCTATAAGCTTTTGTAATATGTCTTTTATTTAAATCCAATGTATCAATTTAAATGACTTTTGTGTCGTTCTTATATATATCTTGTGCTGTTGATCTTGAAGTAACACGCCCCGGATCCTTATTCCGCTGCGACCCATTTTGGGGGTGTTACAGATTGGTATCAAGAGCCAAGGTTATAGAGAACCAGGTCAAAATGTTTTTGCTGGACTATAACCGTTTTCAAACATTGCATACATACAAAAGGGTTTTTACGGGGTATTCATATACAAATTATTGCATTAGTCGGTTAGGCTATATACATGCATAATTGATATACGTGTTTATAATATATTACGTATATAAGGATAATAGTCTTATATTAATATACTTATATAAGTCACTTTTGATTTTTCAGTTTCGAGCATGTCGGATTCGGAAGATTCTACAGTTACGTATACTGAGATAGCCAGCCCATATGAGGACCTATCTGACATAGGATTACCAGGAGCCGAAGGACCTATTTTTCAGGATCCACCGTCTCCAGATTACGTGCCTGGCCCTGAGGAGCCAGAGCAGGCACCACCTTCACCTATCTATGTACCATTTGTTCCGGAGCCTGTTTACCCGGAGTTCTTACCAGAGGACGATGTCCTACCAGCTGAGGAGCAGCCATTGCCTGTTGCTGCCTTACCTACTACTGAGTCACTAGGATACATTCCTGAGTTCGATCCTGAAGAGGATCCGGAGGAGGATGATGAGGAGGATCCTGAGGAGGATCCAGCCGACTATCCTACTGACAGAGGAGATGATGATGATGATGATGATGCAGAGGAGGAGGAGTACTTAGTTTCTGCCGATCCTGTAGCTGTTGCTTATTCAGCTGACCAGGATCCATACCTTGCTTATCGCGTTACGGCTAGGATGTCCATCCGACCCCGGGCACCAGCACCGTTCCTCTCTGAGGAAGTTGCTAAGAGATTTTTAGCCTTACCTACTCCACCACCATCACCTCTCTCTCTATACTCATCGCCACTTCCTCAGATACCCTCTCCACCATTACCTATACCATCACAACCACCCAATAGCCCTACACATGTTGAGGGATCTCTGGGATCCTAAGCTAATGGAATTAGACAGAGAGATGCACTACCATCTCCTGTTCATGAGACGGAGATGCCTGAGATTTGTTTACCGCTTCGTAAGAGGCCGTGTCATACTACTCTTGGTCCTGGATTCGAGGTCGGCGGGAGAGTTCGGCAGTGGGTTAATGTAGACAGGTTGGAACATGCATTAGCTAGGGCATACCTTTATGATTTGCTGATATGTTAGTGCCACTCTAGGACGCCAAAAGTTTAGAGATTGGCTATGTTTACGGACATGGGATGGACCTTGTAGGAGCCATCAGGAGATTGCATCCGACACCCTAGAAGGGGGTCAATCAGGAGTTACTGTGTCCTGGTTACTACTGTTTGACCAGGAGGATGAGATCATATATTCTCAGCTAGATGATGCACGATATGACCGAGCTCTACTTAGAGCCCGATGTCAACTGTTGTACAGGGATAGGCATCCTCCATAGACGCATCTGGCCCTTCTGATGGAGGAGGGGGGCCAGAGTATCTCATGCGCTTGGGCACAGTCGATGGATGCTTGCGATCAGGAACGTTCCGAGGGCATATCATCTTAGGGGACTACGGTCATGGCTCAGCAGTCCGAGATCACTGAGTTGCAGGCAACAGATCCTGAGGTTAGGACAGTCGGGTGATTTCAGATTGTTGAATAGCTGCTATTGGAGACAGAGACAGTTAGTGGAGGCACTAAAGATAGTGAAGAGCTCAAGACTCAGATGATCGAGCTTCAGAGACAGCAGGGACCTGCTAAGGATCCTGCAGAGCCAGAGCTACCAGAGGAGGCCAGTAGCAGTTCTTAGACTGGGTTATGACTGTAGCTACTGTACAGTCTGTTAAGTATTATGGGTTATTCCCAGCTAGCAGACTGTATAGATCTTTTGTTTTGTCTAGCTACTCTGTTTAGATCTTTTGTTCATGTATCGGCTACTTTGTACAGCCTACTAAGTATTACGAGTATATCTCGGCTAGTATGGCTTTAGGTTATTTTGTCTTGTAACCTAAGTGTTGTGATCGTTTGTATTTAAACCAATCATGTATTATTTTCCCAAGTTATATATGGAAAGGATGGATTATGTTTTATATGAAATCGAATTTATTGTGAATGATGTCGATTTGTTAATTTCAATATTGTTTGTGTATTTCACCATGTGTTGTGATCTCGTTTTATTTATTATGTATACATCGGGTTATGGTTAAGATTTTTTTTTGAATTCATAACGGGTGTTAAGTTTTTTGTGTTTAGAAAATGGCAACCAAGGAAGGCCACGAGGTAAACCAGGTACTAAACTCCCCAACAGTCACAGGACTCCTACTACCCACTACGGTCACAGGTGGTCCCAACTTTCAGGACCATGATCGACGTAGGGTGTCACTGCTGTATTGGCAGCACGTGCTACGACCCGAAATGGCGATGATAGCCATACCTCGGGAACAGGTGTGAGAAGGAATGAACGCGCTGTTCGGGAGTGCACCTATCAAGACTTCATGAAATGTCAACCCTTATTCTTCAGGGGTACAGAAGGAGTGGTCGACTTGACCCAATGGTTTGAGAGGATGGAAAACCGTTTTTTTGTTTCGCATAAGTAACTGCACCGAGAGAATCAAGTGAAGTTTGCCACTTGTACTCTTATGGGAATTGCTCTAACATGGTGGAACTCACATGCTAGGACAGTGACCGACTTGAAAAAGAAGATGACAGCTAAATATTGTCCGAGGAATGAAATCAAGAAGATTGAGGCAGAGTTGTGGAACCTAAAAGTAAAAGGCACCGATGTGGTAGCTTACAACCAACGTTTCCAGGAACTAGCATTGCTGTGTGACAGGATGTTTCCTGAAGAGACTGACAAAATTGAAAGGTATGTCGGTGGGATGCCAGACCTGATTTACTCAAGTGTTGTGGCATCGAAGCCAAAAACCATGCAGGAGGCTATTGAGATGGCGACTGAATTGATGGATAGGAGAATTAACACTTTTGCTGAGAGACAGGCAGAAAACAAGAGGAAGTTTGAAGATACTCCTCGAAATAACCAAAACCAACAACCAAACAAAAGGCAGAACACAGGCAGGGCTTATGCTGCCGGGAACGGTGACAAGAAACCGTAATTCGAAGGGGACTAAAACCTCTATTGTCCCAAGTGTAACTTCAAACCAGTTACGGTCCTTGGTATACCAACATGCACTAACTTTTGCCTAAGAAGGCTTGGCCACGGGCCAAGGACTGTAGGAAGCGTGCCTGCAAACTAAAAACAACAACAACAACCACAATAAATTACTAACACAACCGTAACAACAATAACAACAACAACCGTAACAACAACAACACACAACCGAGTTGAGCCAAGGGGCAAATACCAATGCCATCGTTTTGCTTTGAGTGTGGGGCTCCAGGCTACTTCCAAGAAGGGACTGCCCCAGTGGAAGAACAAAGAAACACGCGGAAATGGCAACGCTGTAGCCAACGTGGCTTATGCAGTGGGGGAGTTACAGGGCAAAAACCAGACAACAACGTTGTAACGGGTAAGTTTTCCTAAACAAAACCGTTGTGCTCCCTTTTTTTTTTTATTTGATATGGTGCACGATAGAAGTTTCGTGTTCTATCAATTTGTACTTTGATTAATATAGCCCCCACTATATTACGATCACGGGTTATAACGTGAATTATGCTAGGATGGTAGAATAATTTGGAGTAAATACGATATTATTGGGTTGCACAGTTTAAATTTTTGAACCATCCGTTCACGTCGACCTAATGCCCTGTAGAAATGGGAGTAATGATGACCGTTCATAATTGGCATGGACTGGTTGACGAAATACCAAGCCGTTATTGATTGTGCTAAGAAGATCGTTCGTATTTCCTCTAGGAGCGAAATCTTAATTTTTCATTGAAACGGAAGTAGAAATAAACGCAGGACTCAATTAAACATCATCTAGTGCTCCAAGACCCAGAAGTATCTGCTACAAGGATGTCACGTCTTTTTGGCACATATTACCATCAAGGAGACTAGAGACAAGTCAAAGAAGAAGCAACTGCAAGATGTACCGATCACCAAAAATTTTCCCAAAGTATTTCCCGAGGACTTGCCAGGTCTTCCACATACCAGACAAGTGGAATTTCACATCGATCTAGTACTTGGTGTTGCACCTGTAGCACGGGCACCTTATCGATTAGCCCTATCAGAAATGAAAGAATTGGCGGATCAACTACAAGAGCTTTCCGATAACAACTAAATATTTTTGGTTATTAATATAACACCCCATGTTTTAGGTCATTTTATGACATTATTTAATCCACTAATTATTTTTAGGGTTTTACGCGTTTGCTTTTAAATCATAATCGTTAAGCTAAATCGCGTAAACTAAAAATGATCATACAATGTAAACGGGCATTAAACAATTAAATGTTTACATCAAGCAAGTGTTATATGATTATTATGAGGATAGTTAATAACTTTGTTCGTCATATTTTTATTAGTTACGTAAAATGCTTACGTTTCGCGATAAAACGCGTTTCGGCATTCCCGGAAACACCAAAACCTAACTACGCTTAAACGAATACCCACGATTATACCCAATACCAAAAATAATAAATATAACATCACATATATGTATATGTGGCCGAAATTTTCAAGATAGAACTAAAACTTATCAACTTGCTAAATATCTAGATATTATAAAGATCATAGGGAACCATCTCTTACACCATGAACCACTTGGCAAGCTATCTTAAACCTTGTGCAATGGGTTTCGAAAAGTAAACATGGTTCAGGTTAGTAGATATTTTCACTATAAATAGCATGCATGCACTCTTTCTTTCATAGATACTTAACCAAAAATCACAAAAACTTTCCTTGTCTCTCTTTGAAGCTCACGGCTCAAAACCCCTTTTATACACAATCCATACTTTGATTTTCTTTCACCATATTAGTGTTTACATATCATACTTAAGGTATTCTAAGAAGAATTGAAGGGTTGGTTAAGCTTTGAAAGGGTTTTAACAAGTTATTGCAAGATTAGGGTTTCAAACCTAATCTAGGGTTTATAAGCTTGTAAGCTTTGGTTTTGAGTCTAAACACGGGTTTAGCATTCATTTCACATCTCATACATCATCCCTAAGGTCTTCCTAATTCCTTCATACTTTTATTTATTATGATTTTATGTGTTATATGTTAATTATGGCTAAATCACCACTAAGGACTTTTTAATATGTAAAATGAGTTATTACTTATGTTTATGATTTTATGCACTTATTCTTATGTCATATGGTCATATATATCATGGAAAAGTGAATGTAAAAGTATGTTAACATATGGTTTAAGTATAAACATAATGTTAGGTTAAAACTTAGGGTTTTATAAGATTACTTAAATCTTCAAAGTGAAAATAATGGAAAACTAAATTATTACTTGTTACTATGAATTTTAAGGGTCTATGGAAGATCCCATGGACATTAATATATGTATCACATAGGGTTACTATAGTTATAAGGTTTCTATAATAAATACTTGGTTGGAAAAATACATAAAATAAGCTTTTAATAAAAAGTATACACTTGGATAATAAAGGGGTGTAAAATTTCGACACTTAGACAGTAGGTTTTGACCTCATATAAAAATAATACGCCTCGTGACGATTCCAAAATGATAAGAAACTCGAAAAAAACCGAATTAATAACGAAAAAGATACGTAATTACGAGTAGTTTTTGGATTATAAATACTTTTATTAAAACATATTTTTATTATAATTTACGATTCATTACAGAAAAAATTATTTTTAAAACATTCCTAAAATATGAATAGTAACTTTTATTTACGAGAACGTACTCGAATAAGTATCGCTAAAATACGGAAACTACTAACGAATAAACTCACGACGTTTACGATAATTAAAGTTTATAAAAGTAATTTTATAAATAAGTGAACAGTAAAAAGCACTATTCATCAGTTGGGATTTACTTTATAAAATATAAACATCTTCTTAATAACAAAGACATACTCGAATGGTAATCACTAATTCGGGAATTTAAAACGAAAAGTTATTTCGATTAAAAGTTTACGCCTAATAAACGTAAAAAAACAATTATTATAGGCGTTGTTAAAATAGTAAAAACACTAATCATCGCAGAATATCAAAAACTTGAAAATGTAATATTTTGATCACTCGTTTACTTCAAGTCAGGTGGACGTAAGAAACGCGAAGCATAGGAATTAAATACTGAGCACAAATTAGGTCATTTTTACGAAAAGTATATTTATAAACGTTTTCACTTTATAAATATTATTTTACTAAAACGATTAGTCAGTGATTATGCTATATAGAATATTGAGTGGTTATCAAAGTGCTATAATACTAGGGAGTTTCATAATGAGGCCTCTTCGGATGGCGTATCGACGAGTTGTTGGATTTACGATTTAAAGTGTCCTAACTCCTCGTACGTCATGTCATGACATCTTTAATTATGTTAGCCCGAACGATAGTACGATGTAACAACCATAGGATTATATAATGTTATTAATTAAAGTAGTCGGTACTTATACGGCCTTAATTTAAATAGGTTGCATCTAAACGTTTTGCGTGACGTTTTATCTATGTTATTTGGACTATCAGTACCTCAAGGTGAGATCATAGCCCCAATTTACTGTCTTTACTTATTTACTATTATTTGGGGTGTGATAAACATGCTTTGTTTTATAAAAATTGGCGCAAGTGTTTTAAATTTATTGTTTGTGTTTGCCGAAGTAGCGATAACCTCCTGGAGACCCATTTCTTGAAACTTGGTCATATTGCATAGATGTAGTTGTTAATAGCACTTTTGTTGTCAGCGCGAATGTTATAAATAGATCTATTGGGATTAACTCCCCGTTTGGGTGATAGCTATCACCTGGGACCTATGAACGTTGACATGTTCGGACTTAGATGTTGGGGGTTATACACATTTGTCACCGGGCTAAATACTGGCTAAAATAGCAAATATTAGGTTGAGCTTCAGTGTCATGAGCTTAGTTGCAACAGTTAATCTTGTTTTGTGATTGGTTGGATATGTTGTAACATCAAGGGAAGTCTTGCGACCTCATAATTTAAATACATAAACCTATGAATTCAACAATATTTTGTTGACGTTTAGATAGCAATGTTTTCCAGGAGGTCCATAGGCACGAGGTGCCAAGGATTGTTGGCTTTTTGTTTTGGATTGCATTGCGTTTAACATTTAGGTGCATCAAGTTTTGGGACTCTATGTTCATCTTTTGTTATATTAAGAACAAGAAACATGTAAAGCTTAAGTTTTTGTAATATTGTCTTTTAATATTAAATCCAATGTATCATTTAAACGAATTTGTGTCGATCTTATATATTATCTTGTGCTGTTGTTTTGAAGTACACGCCCTGGATCCTTATTCCGCTGCGACTCTATTGGGGGTGTTTTATAACATAAATTATATACCCTAAAGCTTTGCTGTTTAGTGGAGTTAAACCAAATAAGAAAACCCTCTTCACACTTTCCTTCCAACCTTGCCAAGCACATTAGAGTATCTAAAATGGTAACATGGATCCAGAAGGTCTTATGTAGTTAATAATTGGTTTGTCGGTCCAAACAAAAGCTCATAAAGGAGTTTTGTTTTGAGGTTTAGTCCACCCTTAACCCTATTAATGATTATAGCAGCAGTACTAACTGCTTCTGCCCAAAAAAGTAGTTGGTAAGGTGAGTCTGCTTAGCATAATCCTAGCTGGCTCATTTAAGGTACTTGTTTATTCTTTCAGCTACCCTATTTGCAGTAGAGTCCTCGGCATTGCTATACTCTTCATTTTATTCCCTTGTTCCACTATAATTCTAGCATTTCCTATTCTTAAATTCAGTGCCATTATCTGATCTAATGATTTTAACCCTGTGATTAAGCTGGTTTTCAATTTGTCTAAAGAAATTCTGAAGGATGCCACTAGTTTCATCCTTAGTAGCCACTTCAGCACCATGAGCTTCCAACTGTGAGAGTAGTTATTGGAATCTGTCATATCCCTTTTCTAACCCTTCTAAACTTGATATAGTAAATGCTTCAAAATTTTATTTTAAAATAGCTTTCTGCATCTTCTTTGAATTTGCATTACCACCAAACCTAGTCCTTATGGCTTCCCAAATTTCTTTTGCATCGTCTATTACATGAAATCTTATCGATGTTCCTTGGGCATGGCCATAAGTAAGTGTTCTTGCCTATCCTTTCCTTTTCAACAGCATGAATTTCTGCAGCAGATACTGGTGGAAGTACTCTAACAACACCATCTTTTCCAGTTGAGATTCTCTTCTTTGAATTTCCATTCTGAATTACCTTCCAAACATCATTATCAATATATTCAAGGTAATGCTCCATCTCCATGGCCCATATATCATACTCCTCCTTCTTCAGAATTGGGAGTTTGATATTTGAGATAGTGGTTGTTGTAGGAATGAGTTGTTGTTGTTGTTGTTTTGGTTTATTGGTTGCAGTACCATTGTCTGATGCATCTTCATGGTATGATGCTTCATCATCACTAAGATGTTGAGAGAAATCATCATTAGCAGGTTGAGACATTTTTCTAGATCTGAAAGTGATTGTTTGTGTTCTTGTGATTCTTCTTACTCAAAGTCCCTCTAGAGGCTCTGATACCACTTGTAGGTCCAAAGTCTTGGATCTGTTTAGCCTTTTGTAAGACAATAGCTAACTTGAATAAATCCAAATCAACTATATGAGAGACAATAACTATGAATACTATGTGCTAATGCGGAATCTTAAAACAAGTACTAAGAAGAACACAATGTAAAACTTTGCTATTTTCTATTAATTTCTATTAGGGTTCTATCTCAAACACTATGCCGTAGGGTTCCTTTTAAACACCAAGGAAACCCTAATGGACTTTACAAACGCGTAAAAGGATAATTCATATCCTTTCCTAAGATATATCTAAGATAACTATTTAGGTAACTATTCTGCTACATAAACAGACTTAACTAGACAAGGCAAGTACTAACTATAGTACTGCCAGACTTAACCTAGTACTGTCAGACTTAACTATATCTACCAGACTTAACTCTATAACTACCAGACTTAAGTCTCTTTACAATAATTCCTAACACTTGGGTTTGACTTTGCCTCTGCAAGAATCACCCGACTCCGTGGGTCCAACCCTATTACGCGCATCTGACAAATGATCAACTATCCTATCTCCTTCGGTTCCACAAGAGGCTCCTCTTATGGATCCTTATAACGCTTAAGTCCAGTTGGGAAAATGGTTCCCTAATGAGACTTCTTACGGGTGGGGGGAAAACATAGCTAAAATACTAAGAAAGTAATACTTATCATATCAGATAATGGCAGACAAAATAACTAAATAAAAACTTAACAAAATAGGAAAATATAAGCTATGCAATATATCGGGGAAGCATAGCAATTATAGAATTAAATACATAAGCCCTAAATGCATCTATAAGAAGGACCCATAGGTTATAGTCTAGGCTTAACCACCTACTTCTCTAAAACCAAAGGCTCTGATACCAATCTGTCATACCCCGCTAAGGCAAAAACGCGAGGCGCGATGAGAAAGGGAATCATCACAACACATTGGCGTCTACATAGAGAAACTGAAACATGCATAAAAATACAAGGTATAGACACGCAATGTAATGAAAATACCCAAACACATCAACAAAATCCAAAAGGCGTCTGACATTGAAATAAAGGCAGTTCACGTCAATGTCATGACATGCAAACATTCATACTTCCTAACAAAGCAAAACAAATAACATTCATCATCCAAAACAAATAACGAAATCTAGATAACTAAACTTCGCCAGCTGCCTATGGTCCATCTAGCCACTTTTCTTAACTTTAATCTCATCCTGCTGAATACCTAAAAATGATGCTTATACATCAACATAATGAATGGTGAGAAACATAAGTTTTTAGACACACATATTCAATCCTTTTCCAACATCATTAACCGAATTACTGTGATTATAAAACAATACTTTTGCATGAAAATTATGCTAACTACCATACAAGCTAACATGCAATTCAATCCAAACAACCATAAAAACACCAAGCAAACGACCTCAATCGCTCTTGGATCATATCAAATCCTTTTCCCTCTAGCTCATGCCATGGATACCCGCAAGTAACCCTCCTGACTAGGCAACAATACATCATTATCATATCACATAACATGTCGCACATAATGCATATCAGTCACATAATAGTCCATGCATTTACACTAACACATAATAACAACAATTTAAAACATATTTCAATACTTGCATCATTTCCGTCTTAAGTTTAAAAGCAATAAAAAGTGGGACTATGTAACTCACCTGAATGCTCAGTACGCAGCTTTCAATTCCTATCACGTAACTATACATATGATGGATGTCTAATGGTGTGATTAACCATCATGGATGTCTAATGGTGTGATTAACCATCATGGGTCACCCCGGCACCATGCCCAACCTTAACCACTTCATTAACACATTACACTAGTTAACTACAATTTGTTCAAAAATGCAGAATTTTAGTGTAACTTTACCCTAATAAAACCCCTACTTGATAACCTTCATAAATTATACTAAAAATCATCTAAGTTCATTTATGAGTTTACTAACTACCTTGTGATTCCCAATTACTCATTACATGTACAACTATCCCAAGTAAAATCCAACTTCCAACCTGTCCCAATTTGGATCTAATTGCACACTAAAATCTATGGCCTTAATTATCATACTTAGACACACAATCAGAAGCTATCCTTCTAGGGTTTCTTTATATACATATAGAACTTAATCATTGTAGACTGGATAACCTTAATTCCACTTTAAGTTAGAGTTTTACCCTCCTAAACATGACCTAAATCTGACACATATTTACTGTTTTGACAACTTTTCTTCTAACCAATATTTAACCAAATTCTAGAACTCCAAATCATTCGAGGCCAGAATTTTTGGAAAATAAACTCTTTGAAATTCAATTTAGGCTTTTGAATCATATCAAAACACATTTTTAACATCTAGATATCATCAGTTGAACACAGCCCTAAATTCTGCTCAACTCTAAATCATGTTCTAACGCAAACCCTAACATACAACATGCATGATCATAACCCTAAACTAACCCTAATCATCATACCTTCGTTAAAGTTCATATATAATCTGTATTTTATGTAAACCCTATATCCATCATATTAATTGTTACATGATTTAAAGAAAACTAAACAACTAGGGTTAACGAACATACCTAAACCTTGATTCTTGAACACTAAATCACCAAGTTGTTCTTGATAAAAAAAATCTTTTTTTCTTCTTCTTGATGGATCGACCGAACACAGAGAAAGAGAGGGGAGAAAAGTGATTTAAGGTTTTATTGGTTTTGTATTTATACTAATAGAATCCTAATTATAGTCAAACTTTGTTTCCTTTTTTTTCTTTTCTTTAAAACCGGCCGACTAACAACCCTTTATATATATTTTATTTATTTATTTATTTATTAATTAACTAATTATCTTCACTACCTTAAGTTTTCATAAAAACCTAAGCTAATTTGGGTAAACCTTTTTACATAAACGCTACTTACTAACTTTCTAAAAATAACTTTTCATTTCACAATTTACTTTCTATATTTAGAAAGTCTTCTATAAATATCCAAATTTCACTCACTACACTTATTACCAACATGATGCGTTTCCCCTAAACGCTTAACACAAAATCACTCAACTATCAACGTAGCATTGCATGCAATACGCCATTCTATTCCATTATCACTATACATGAACAAATGGAATACTCATCACTAAACACAAACGCACTCAAAATGAGATGATCATTCACCTCAAAATGATATCATACACCTATTCAAACCACTTAGCACACATATATAACACATAGCACACAAAATGAACACTTAGCCATCTCTAAAGGTATCACTAACCTGATTAAATCACGGATGTTACAGTGATCTTGCCAGAACATCAAAGTGATACATTCTAGTATTCACATTGACGATAGAAATCCTTCCAATGTCATCATCAAACAAAACTGTGGTAGGTGACTTGCAAGATTCTATATGAATCAAGCTTGTGCAAACTAGATATCGATTTAGTCCAGTAAATGAATTGATGACTTAATAAGAAAGATAGTAACTATCTGATTCACTCTTATTGTGTTGTCTGCTTTGAGATGTTTCGGTAATGAGAACATGCAAGAATGGTAAATCTAATACATCTATGTTATAATTTCTAATGCTTTAAGCTGGAAATCCTGTCAATGAGGTTCTTCCAAATTGAACCTACATGATCACAGGTTGGTCCTCATGGAACAAGAGGTTATTGCAACCAAATCTCAACGAATGACAAAGCCATATTCGTCCATATCTATTATTTATTACTAACATTCCAATGCAGGTACAAACGTCAATGTTGCAGCCTCATTCCAGCTAAGTCGGATTCATTACCACATGCTCATACTCAAGCTTTAAAAGTCAATCATTCAACATCAAGACTGTTACTACTGAACAAGAATGTAATCAATTAGAAAGCTCAATTTCATGTCAAATTCAGTAACTCTGATAATCATGAACTTCCTCATCATCAAAGATCTCCAAAGTCTAATCAAGAATCATTTTCTAGAAAGATTGTTAGCCAAAGAAGCATTTGATAGAAGAGATTGTTAGCCTTGATGAAGAAGAGTAGTTTGCAAGCTTTCAAGACAAGTATGAGCATGTCGATCAAAAGCACAAGTTGATCAAGAAAGTCAAATCAAGATGATTCAAGACAAGGAGATGATGCAAGATTAAAGATCTCAAGAACTAAAAGTCAAAAGACAAAAGCTCAAGATCAAGATCATAAAAGCATGAATGAACAAAGCCATTACAAACAAAAAAAGATGAAGACAAAACCGAAGAAGGCAAAGCACAAGAGTCAAATCAAGATAACTTCAACATTGAGCAAGATAAAGTTAAATCAAGACAACCTCAACATTGGGGGAGATTGTTATTGGTCGTCTTAGTTATAATTAGTCTTGTATTATTATTGGCTAGTTGGGTTTAACGGGCTTAGACTTTAAGCTAATATCGTCTATGTTTCGGACCAAAGCCCAACAACAAGCCAAGCTCGGCCTAAGAACTAAAGCCCAATGCCACTCTTATGGCTTGGACTATAAATACCCCTCTCCATAGCTTGGAGAAGGGGTTGGTCATTTCATATGTGTGTTTTTATACGTGTAAAGATCTTCCACCTCTTTTCTCTCTCTAATATAATCTTCCAACTTCCCTTTCTCTCTTTTCTAGCTTATTCTATTTGGCTTATAATTGTGTAGCTTATTGTTGTGAAGTGGTTAATATTTTGGATAACAATTTGGTATCAGAGCCAGGTTTCGATCCTGGGACCTGTGGGTTACGAGCTAGGTTTACATAGCTTATTTAGACTGCTTATTATAGCTTATTCAGATTGCTTATTTTTCTTCCGTGACTTATTTTCATTTGAGCTTCAAAATAGTCACAGTTGAAAAAAAATTGGGCTGTTAGAACTAGTGAAAATGATGGGATAAATGTGTTTCAAAGGTCATGGTTTTTTGATAACAAAACAGTTATTTTAAACTGTTTAAATAAAAGTTTTTGTATAGTTGTTTATTTGTTCACATTGTTTTTTTATATAGAAATTTTATTTTGGTTTTTAACAATTAGTTAAAAAGCTTATTTTTCTTCTTCTCCTCATGGCATATCTGCTCTTAAAATCAGCTTATATTCTTGCTTATTTATGGTTTTGAAAACCTAGGCTTAGTTTATGTAAGCTTATTCTCGACCTTATTTATTTCCTATAAGTCTCGGCTAGTTTGTAATATGGCTTATTCTCTAAAAAGCTTTACCTTTTTTCTTGTTAAGCTAGTTGTAGCCTTTTAGTGATTATTTTCGTGGCCTTATAAGCTCTCTACACAGCTTATCAAAGCTTATTTAAAGCTTATAAGACGCTACTTCTTCTACTACTTTATTAGGTTTTAGCTTATTCTAATCTCAACAAGCTTAGTACTTCTTCAAACAACTTATTAGTAGCTTTGTGTGGTTATCTTTTTGTTGCTTATCCTCCTTTCAAACTGCTTATCTTCGAGCTTATTTGAGCTTTTTACGGGCTTATTTTGTGCTTATTTGACCAAGGTTTAAAACAGAGCACAAGGACAAACAAAAAAAATACATCTCCTAAAATCTTGGATCGGTGTCTTGTTTTCTTGTGGACCACAAAAAAGTACCAGCGAAATATGTAATTTCTTCTTTATGCGGAATATATCACTGCGAAATAGGTTTGGCTGAGGAATACGTTTCACTGTGAAATATGTTTGGCTGAGGAATATTTTTCAATGCGAAATATGTTGAACACCTATTCTGCGAAATATGACAAAATTTTGTAAAATCCCGTGAAGTATTCTTTTTATCTTACGGTTTTAGTGTCTGATTCATATTTCAAGACAATTAAAACACAAACACCAAAGCAAACACAACACTTAATGCTAAAATGATCCTATATAAGATTCACTAAAATGTCAAAACGGTTATGGATTTGTACTTAGAATGTCAAGTGATCACAAAGTTGATGTTGTATCCCTTATTTAAGATTGAAGTGGGTTTAACGAAGGCGTCTACTTATTTCATCATTGAGACTTCCTTCTACATTCTACTTCTCTTCTTAAAACCCCTCTATTGATTGATGACTTGCTTGAACGTATACAATTATGATTGTGACTTGAATTATCTAGTTTCCAGTAGTCGGGGTGGTTGGTTGAAGACTTGGTTAACTATCACTTAAAGGAGTTACGTTGTATTACTCAGTGTCACACGCAGATGTCGATGTAGATAATCTCAAGAGGTGTTGTACTTCTTATACTTTTGATGTTGGGTATAGGGTACTTAGAGATTTAATCTTGCACCGTTCTTCAATCAACAACAGTGCAAGCTTAAGTAACAAATTTGGGGGATTTTACTTTAGTTTCAAGTTTGGTATATTGGGTTTAGTTCACCAAGTGGTTACAGCAATAGCTGACACAATACGAGGTTGGTAAGTTAGCCAGAGGGTATAAAAGTTGAGATATGATCAGCAATTCTCAAGGGATATTTAAAGCTACAGAACGTCAATGGTACTTCACAGTCTAAGTAAAATCTGTCAAAGCTCTTCAATGTCTTTCATAACTTTTCAAGATTGTTTCTTATGACAAGAACTTCTCGAGTATATGGTCGTACACGTCAGTGATGCTTCCGAGAATTCGAAACTATCGGGAAAGCGTGTACTTTAATGTAATTAGGTCAACTTCTAGGGGGAAGCAGTTTATACTACTTTACTTAGTATGGTTTATGAAGTATTATGCATGCATGAGAAGAATCATTACTGATCTCTTGCATGTTCCCCTAAACGGATATTCACCAAGACCAAATGTCATGATAAAGTATAGAAGTGGTATTAGTTGGTGTGGTTGGCTGATTCTTCTACAAAATTCCACTATGCACCTTAAATGTCAATGTTAGAAGATCGTTCAACCTACATCATGTTTCAGAATCTGCTCAAGATACGGATGTTAGTTTTGGGGGAAGCTGATTCAAAAACTTTGCCAAAAAGGAGTCTATGAAGAAAGCTTTTCAAGACATGCTGCATAAATTAGAGGGAAGTTAATCCAACTCATGCAAACTACAATGGTTCCATAACAAGTAAAGACACAAAAGAGCTAAGCTGGAGTACAAGTATCAAGACTAGAAGACAAAGACGTCATCTTCAGAACAAGTAAAGACACAAAAGATCTAAGCTAGAGTACAAGTATCAAGACTGTATTTTGTACTTGTTAGGAAAATTGTAAGTAATTACGTATGTCTACATATTAAGGTTAGATTGTTAGCCTTAAAATATGTTTACTTATACGGAATTACATTAGTTTATTATTAGGCGGATACGCAAGGACTAGAAATGTCAAGTTATAATAGTAATGCATATCAAGGACTATATATACCCTCATATACTTCCATAGGAGGGTGCGGATAATTATTTGTATCTCATAAGTGTGTGTGTTTCTCCTCCCTCTCTCTAGAAACACACACATCTTTCCTTTCTCTCTCTACAATCTAATAAATGGCAACTTATTTCTTTTATCCTCCTTGACCTTCAGATCATGTTTATGGTTATGAATCTTTATGGGTAACAGTCTTCATAGACAAACCTCCCATAGATACTAGCAAGGTCGAGGGTCTGACTTAGGTTGGCATAACTAAGTCCCTAAGAGAAGCTTAGCCACTTCTTAAGGAGACTATTCATGAAACCAACATTGATTTCGTGCTTAGATAATGTCACACCATCATTAGCAAGCTCACTGAGCAGGGTCTTGTAACAGGTGTAGGTTTCTGAGAGACTCTCAGAGGATTTAGCTCTGAAAGTTTGATACTTAAGTTTCATATCCATGATCTTGTTTTCCTTGATATTAGAGGGACCTTTAAAGCTTTGAACCAAGTCAGTCTATGTGGCTTTAGCTGTTTCACAACTCATGAATGACTCCATTATATCATCTGAAAGGCATGATATAATGATGCTTTTAAGGCGCTGGTCTTGATTAACCACCCTCCTCTCATCTTGGGTCTATAGGGACTCAAGTTTATCACTTAACCCATCAGCTATTTTTGGTTTGAATGGACCATCCTTAATTCATTGTATGTAGTAGGGTTCCATTCCCATCAAATAGCAAAGCATATGCTTTTCCTATTTCTTGAATTTTCCTGGCTCTAGATGAGGAGCAACAGCAGAGTAGATGCCTCCTTTTTTGTCTACGAGCTGGGGTACATTACTAACAGCAGCCATTTTAGGATCTAGGTTTTAAAAACTTTGAGCATATTTTAAAAAGTTTTACAAACCTTCTGCTCTAATACCACTTGTTATTCCCTTTGAGTTAGTGACCTAAAACTAGAAAGTTAAGATAACTAACTCATGGCTTATAGTAATGCAAAGAAAATCAGTTTTGACAAGTAATGTATATAAAACAGTAAAGAACACAAAACTAGTTTTCAACGTTTAAATCTTTATGTTTATTAATAATTATACCTCATTGTATACGGAACTACAATAAGGATTGAATGACAATATGGCTGTGTGTGATCTCCTCACTAACAACTTTACATAAACCTAAAGTGTTATGCAAAGTTGACTACTATGTTAACCAACTGAGCTTGCTTGGGGACTTAGTAGTTTTTAAAGGAGTAGGTGTTTATGAAAGATGTTACTTTGAATGCACAAACTTGACCTACTCCTTTACAAGATGTTTTCTATTTATACTACATATGTAGGGTCATACCCACATGGGTGATGCTAATAGGTTAGTACATATTGTACACCTTTGTCTCTATTACAATTCTATTCTAAGTATGAGACAAACACACTTTCTAAGGTTAGTTGATAACACTGACTATGTCTTTATACCCTATTCAGGAGAGTTTGACTTCAGATGGATAAGAGCTTGGACTTATCCATTTTAAACTATCCTGCCTATTCTTTAGTCTCTTGTCTTCAGGGTCTTCTAGTTGTTGGAGATCGTATAGGGTTCAGTGAGTCTATTGGCACAACTCACTGAACCTATCACCTTCTTATTTGGCTCAGGCTTCATTTAGTGAGAACCACCTTACTAAATGCTAGAGTCTTTCTTGTAGACTCAGGCTGAGCATCTTGAAGGTAACTCACTGAGAGACTATTCACTCAGTTACCTTGGAATGTTAAAAGGATATTAACACTTAGGTTATTTTGTATTCAAGTCCTAAGTGAAAGGTCATTCGGCACTAAATGGGCCTAACACTAAGTTTCATGCAATCATAAGCAAACACTAATTAATTTAGCCTAGCATGTTAATTGAAAGTAAGAACAAATAATCAAAGAATACATAGACATATTGAAAGATTAAAGGATAAAGGAACTTTACTTTAATTAATCATGGAGTAATTAGTGGATACAAAAGGGTTTGAGAACCTTAAAAATGACCTAAAAGCTGATAAAAATAGTTCTTTTAAGATATCTACGAACTCTACCAAGTTTCACTCTTTTTAACACAAAATTTAGGGTTTCTGTATATGATGACATCAAATAACATTACTTTTATAGCATCATTTATCCTATGTAAATAACCCATTTAGTTTAACTATTGCAAAGAATTGTTACTTAATCATTTATATTTCAGAATTGTAGTAATTATGGAGTACTTGGTGAAGATTAGCAAAAAGGCACGCATTCTGGAGCTTAAACGAAGATATTTAAAGATTATTGTTTTGACAACTAATACGTCGTATCCATCAAGGAAGATACGGCGTATATGTGCCTGCACTTCACCAAAGACCACAAAGGATCAAGGATCAATACGTTATATCCAGAGAAGACCAATACGTCGTATTCAAGCTATGAAAATAAAAAATTCTAGAAGATATCAAACGTTGTCCCTACTCTAAGAAACCCCCGATATGCCGTATTGACCTCAGTCAATACGCCGTATCAACCATATTCTAGACCTTATAAATAGAAAACCTAGAAACGGGTTTTCGGTGTGCAAAATCATATTTTTGATACCTAAACCATAAAAGTCAATTTTCAAAAGAGAAGAAGAGAAGAAGAGGTATTGCAACGTAATTAATTCCATAGAAAACAACTTGTAATCTCCTATACTCTTGTAATTGTTCAGTTTTTGGTATCATTCGTTAACTCGGTTAGTTTACCTTGGCTAAATTATTACCTTTGTATTGATTATGACGTTTGAAGGCTAATACCTTCGGGTATTAGCCATTATTATGAAGATTAGTATACTCGATTGCTTAATTTATCTCGATTGCCTTGTTTAGGTTTATCAGTTATACTTGTTTACTGCTTTGTACAACCTACATTCAACGGATCTAATGATACGAACAAGTAATATAATGCGATGGCTCTCCTATATGAATTATATACTAGACCAATAGATACACGAATAATAACCTGTCTTTGCCCTTAGATTGTGAGCTTAGTTGGACCGGTAGGTGACCCTTGGGATCAACGAGTACATTCTCAATTAATTGGTAAAGACTTGGTTAGTGGACTTGGTATGTGCTTAATTACACATACTTTTTACCCAATAAAACGACCCCAAATGACCAAAACGGACATAAAATGCCAAATATATGCTTGTTTTTCTATATATACTATGCATGTACCGGATATTCACTAAAGACAAAACAAGCCAAAAACTAACAAATACTAGAGCACCGAGTAGAATAAGCGGAAAAGTCAAAAAGTTAGAGTCAACAAAATCAAATTCAACAAATCTATGAAGAAGCTGAGACCGAAGAAATCTTATTGGACCAACCCATACCCCACTTAATGGGTCGGGTCAGCCCAAGAATGATTACTTATTAATTACAAAGCCCAAATCCTATTTAACTTAAATCTGGCCCAAACTTAATAAACGAAGCCCAACAAAAGCTAAACCATAAACCCTAAAAAACTGTTTGCACCATTAGTCCATAGTGCAGTACACCTTTAGTCCTTAAGGGTTTACACCGTACCTTAATGGACAAACTGGTTATTCCCTTATACACCCTCATCTCTTAACACCCGTTACCTAACTTATCCCCAGAACAAAAACACCCGCAAAACCCTCTCACTATTCCTCATCCCTGACCCCTCACACCTCGACCTCATTTGCACCCTAAAGATAACCTATCACACTCCCATCAAACCCTACCCCTTAACATAACAAAACCACTTGGCAATCCCCTATTTCTACATTGTCAATAGTAGAAGACAAGGATCAATGGTCTTAGATATATCAACTTGGAGACACCAAGAAAATTGGAATCTATGATGATGGTTTCACTCTCCTCACACTACAAACCACTACAAGCACAACTAAGGACTTGTTTCCGATTTATATGAAAGTATTCTTCAATGAAGACATCTGTGTAGAAAGTAGTTTAGGAGTATGAAACTTTATTTTTAGATTTTATACTTTAAATTGACTTTACTTTTCAAACCTTGTAATTTTTTAAGTTTAATGAAATTTAAGATTTAAAAATTTAAAATCTTCATTTTAAATCTGTCATTTAAGCTTAAATTTGTGTTCTAAAACCATTTTCATAAGCTAATCAGCTCTTTTACTCATGTCAAACTTAGTTAAGCTTTTTCAAAAGCTTAACTAAGTCTTTACTCAAAAATCACCTCAAAAAGCTAACTTGGATTATAAGCCAAACCTGAAAGGGCTTATGGGTTTACTAGTTTGTCTTTGACAAGCTAGAGCTGGTAGAAAAGCTCTTTTGAGCCATTTATGACATTGTTAAAGCAAAGGGTTTTGTAAGTCTTTACTTTTCATTTTACTGCTTATTTACTGTTTCATTGCTTATTTCTGCTTATTTTTGCTATTTACTGCTTATTTCTACTTAAATATATTGCTTATTGCTTATCATGCTTAGTTTATAGTTTAGAAATCATTAGTTTAAGTTTTTTACAAAATCTGTCATATTTAACTTTAAAACTGCCAATTTCTTGTTTGCTTATTTTTATTTCTTAATTTTATGTTCTAATTGCTTAAATGTCTTTATTATACTATATGCTTAATTTGTTTTGAGTTTTCATAAGTTTTATAAACCTGTTGTAAGCTTAAAATGGACTTTGGTAACTTAAAGGGGTGTTTGGGTAAACACTTAAAATGGGTCAAAATGAGTTTAAAATGGTTTTGGGTCACTAAGACATCTTTAACAAGCCTTTTTAAAGTGAGTTAATATGTTTTTAAAAGTTTTCAAAGATTAAAATCAAGTTTAAGGTGTCTTGTACAAATTCTTTTAATCTATGGTTTTGAAAGTTTTCCAAATTGTTTGTATTTGATTTTTGCTTAAAAGTTTGTTTTAAGGTCTTGTTGTTACTTCATGTTGAGTCTAAATGCAGTAGTAACTAAGTTAGTTAAGTTTACTTTTACCTTTTAAAAGTTTGGTCAAATCTGTCAAGTATTTTCAGTTTTAAAAAGCCCTTTTTCAATCTCATTTTAGGTTAGTTAAAATCTGTTTTAGAATTTGAAATTTCTTGGACAAGCTCCTTAGGAGTCAAGCTCAATCTGTTTGAGCTTATATGGTTCTTTATGAGTCTTTTTCCTAGCTTAATTTAGGCCTGAACTTTTGCTTTTGTCTTTTTAAAAAATTGAAAAAAAACTCAACTCATACTGAGTAATTCAGCCTTTTTCATGGCTTATATGAATTTCAAAATCCTTTTTCTTTACTAATTATTGTAGCCCATAGGACAAGTTTGACTTGCATATAAGTCATTAAGCCATAAGGATCGCTTAACTAGTTTAAAAATAAGCTAGAAAGTGTCCATGGGGCTGTTTGGCTAACAGTTTTAGCCAAACTTCTTATTTGCTTATTTGAGTATTTTAGCTTTTATTTTTGCTTAATGTGTGTTTTTATTTGCTTATTAGGTTAGGTTTTAGGCCCTTGTAGCTTATTCATCTTAGGTTTGAGCTTATATAAGCTTATATGCTTAATTAGCTTAAGGCTTATAGCCTTTCAGTTTCTTTTACGTTAGACTATCCTAATGTTTTTTAAAACTTTTCCAGCTTATTTGTTAACTTATTTTTTATTCATAGTGCGTATTAGGAGTAGGGTATAAGCTGTCAATAGCTCATTTGTTTTTCCTTAGCCTATTGAGTTTTAAAAAGCCTATAATTTAGCTTTTTTTTAATTAATCTAAAAAGTCCAAACTGTCACTTTTTCTTTTTGCTTATTTCTGGCTTATTGTCAAGTTTTATAAAAAGTTTCTTTTTTAAAGTTTGTTACTTATGCTTATTTTATAAGTTTTTAAAAAAGAAAAATAAAAAAAAATGTTTTTAAAGAAAAGAGATGTCATAAACGTCGAACATGTGACCTCCCCCTTCACACACCAACATATTTAACACACACGCTCAATACCAGTCACCCTTGGGTCTTTTTCGATTTTACTTCTCCACATTTAATTCTTAACCCTTTTTGGCAGTTTTAAGCTATAAGCCCTTTTCGGCTTATTTCCAGCTTATTTAGATAAGCTGGGTGACCCAATTTATTTTTCATAGATTTAGCATTCTCTTAAGTACTTTTTGTAATTTCTTTAGATTTTTTATAAATAGTTTAGTATTTTTAATATTTAATTTAGATAAAAACTGTTTTTAATTCATAATAAATTAAATAAAAGTCAAAAAAATATAATTCTTTTTTCTAAAAATTTTATTAATCATTTAGGATTGTTAAAAATTAAATTTGTATTTTTAGGGTTAAATTTGTAGAATTTAGTTTTTTAAAGAACGGCATTAGGATCTCGTTAACATTTTTAGTGTCTTAGCCTTAATTACTTTCGTTTTTAGGCTTGCTTTTACTCGTTTTTGCATGTTATTAGTAGAAATAGATTCTAAATCAAAAATCATTGAATCATTCAAACACGCGATCACAAACGTAACTGATTCTCAATTCACACCTCGTCGGGACACGACCCGAGAAGATTTTTTGGGATTTTACTTTGTACAAAAGTAATTTTCCTTCTTAAAGCCTTACGGAATTCTTACTCTTTTATAATTGATATTATCCTATTATTTATTTATATATACTAAATGGCTGTGACCAATTTTTGGCGCCGCTGCCAGGGAGGTGTGTTAAGATTATCGTGTTTCGTTCAAAGATTAGTGTTTGAAGACCCTTCCGCGTGAAGTTATCGCTTTCATTTGTGAATATTTTCAAGTAATCAAAAATACCAAAAAAAAATTGAAAAACAACAAAATCAACCATTGTGTCACTTGTGATTTCGGCTCACCTTTAGATTACAAACTATAAGATAGGTATAAGGAGGGTCGATCCTACAAACTTCGACCCGAAAGGAGAAGGTTTTTAATAGCTTCATGCTTACCCGCTCCTCCGCTTCTTTGTGCGTTTTCTAAAGAGCTACCGTACACTTGTTCGATTATCGGTTACCAATTTATTTTTCTTTCTTATGTATTTTGCTATAAATAATTGTCTCTATCCTCTTATTCGTTTAATTCCTATTTTCTTTACCCTCTTATCCGTTTAATTCTTTGACATGTCTTCGTATAACCAACGTGAGTGTGTGGGGTGTGGACAACCATGTGATGGCTTTTATTGTTATCTATATACGTGCCAGCAGTGTGGTGTTAATCTTATAAATGGAATTTGTTTAAATTTCACTTATGGAGATGGAAATCCAGTCACTTGTTGAGGGTTTGAAGGCCCGTTAAACGGTGGATTTTGTTTATTTTGCGATTCGAGAGCTGGAAATTCATTTGCTTATGATCCAAATCTGAATTCTTTCGATGATTCTCAAAATCTTTCCGACTACCCTCCACAACCCCAGTACCAGATGTATTCTTGTGAGTTATGTGGGAACGATGCTCATTATGGTTACGATTGTCCACCTCAAGTCCCGTTTGTCTACAATCAGGACCCGTGTTTCAATCAAAACTTTGATGATTTTCCACAAACTTCACCAAGTTTTCCACAACAATTTCTTTGTTGTGAGAACTGCGGGGGTCCTCATGAGACTTTCCAGTGTCAACCGATGAACCAAAATTTCTATAATTCTAATTCTTCCGGTTTTGACCAATTCCAACCCCCGCAGTATCCCGTCGTTCATCAACCTCCTAAAGAGATAAGTATCGAGGAATTAAAAACAATGATGCAGTCCTATTGTGAAATAATGAGTCAACGACGTGAGCAAGAGGCTATTCTTTTAAAAGATGAGGAAAAACAAGAATTGTTAGTTGAAGAACATGCAGCTAATCCTTCCAAGCCTTCACCCGTCTCATATTTTTACAATGCTGACTATGATAATATTAACACTCTATCTACTACTTATACTATCTATTTGACCAAAAGTGCTACTATTATTACTAATCCTTCAGAGCTTACGCGACGTATCTATAATAATCACGACATTTTCTATGATGATGATGATGAGGAACTTCTTCCAGATGAAATTAAAAGAATTCAACAAATTCTTGAAAGAACTTCGTTTGATGCAATCACACTCGACTTTCCGATTACAGACTCTCTAAGTATAGGAGATGAGCATCTTAACACTATTCCGGAAACGGAATCGGATGAATTAATAAAGTCTAGTGTTGAGAACCTTGACCCAATCTCAAGTGAGTCCAAGGATTTTTCCGATATCGAAAGTTAGTGTGATGTGCTCGTTTTTGATGATTTTACAACTGTCTCTAATCCTCTCTTTGATGCCGACGACGAATTTTCCTCTAGTGACGACGAGTCATTTTCTGATGAGGATGTTCCAAAGGAAATTTATTTGAACCCTCTTTTTGATGAAGAAATCATTTCTACTAAGATAGATCCGCATCACTTTAATGTTGAGTCTGATCTTATAGAATCTTTGCTTAATCGAGACACTTTGATTATTTCTTCTCCTAAGTTTGATTCTCTTCTCGAGGAGTTCTCTAGTGAATTCGCTCATATTGATTTAATTCCACCAGGAATTAATGAAGCCGACTTTGATCCTGAGGAAGAAATTCGTCTTGTTGAGAAATTGTTGTATGATAATTCATCCCCTCGACCCCCGGAATAATTCAACTCTGAAAATTATGATGCTATAATCGAACCTTTCTCTCCATCTCCTATCCCCGTTGAGGATAGTGACTCTCTTATGGAGGAGATCGAATTATTTCTTACTCCGGATGACTAATGAGGACTATAACTCTGAAGGGGATATCCTTTTCCTTGAAGAATTGCTTAGCAATGATTCCCCTTCACTTCATGAAAATGAGTCATTTCATTTTGATGTTCCATCATCCCCTCGTCCTCCTGCAAAACCGTCGGATGATGAAATTTACTTTGAGCCCGATACAGGAGTTTTTACCAAAGTGGTGGCTAATATTTCTGAACTTTATGTTCCTGTGCCTAATGTTTTAACCACCCTTCCCACCCTCTCTCCAATGTTTGACACTTTGCTTCCATTTTCATCCGAAAATGAGGACAAAGTTCATATCTTATCTCCTCGGGGCTTTAATCCTTCAAATATCATTTCTGATTTTTCTGAAAGCACGACGATGATTTTTAGAGGGGACATTCCTATCTTGGATGTCCCATTTCTCCATTTCTATCCTCCTTGACCAGCTCAAGTATGGGGGATCGAGTCAGGCTCAAGAATCGGTTAACAAAAATAAGCGCTTCGTGGGTGGCAACCCATGCTTATCCTTATATAATATAGTAGTAATGAATAAGTGTGTTGTGAGGAGTTTCACCACTTTCTTTCTCGTGTTTTCTGGTTCTATTGTATGTCCAGGATTACCCCAGATTTTGAAGCTTCTCGTGCTCATGGTTTTGTCCTTCGTTCACTCGAGCTTCAATCCTTAGCATAATTATGGGAATCCAATATCCTAATCTTAACGACTAACATTTATCTTTGAGCACACTTAATAAACGGCTTTAGATTTACGTTGAGACCCTTCTTAAAACATTGAGGATAATGTTCAATTCTAGTATGGGGGGATCTATTGATTTGATTGTGCCTACAGTCGTTGTTTTCACGTAATCCCGTTTTTACTACCAAAAAAATGAAAAAATTTAAAAATTCTCAAAAATAAAATAACT
>BQNB010076153.1:0-31244 GCA_026074375.1 Tanacetum coccineum | reverse complement strand
AGCATGCATACATTGTGTAAAGCTTGTAAGTGGAGTGATCTTTAGCCAATAGCCTACAATGTACTCAAACATAAGAATTTAATATATATATATATATATATATATATATCTGTCTGCACAGAGCTGCAATCATGTTGTCTACATTTGCCCACACTTGATCTTTAGTCTATAATGCACGAGAAAATGTGAAATGTGGTAGTAGGGTGGCGGATCTTTTCATGTAGCATTTACTTATTTATTTTCTGTGGCTGTTCGTGCATCCCCTTTAGTCACGGATGTTTTATGCTTATATTAACCATTACTTCCATCTTTCGAAGTACTAACAAAGTAAAACTGACAACTTTTGTTACCATGATCAGCTCATTTATGATGTATTATGTTTGTGATATTTGTTTGTGATCTTTGCTTCTTGAGAAATGATGTAATCTCCTAATCATAAGCCTAAACATCCTTCTAACACTACATTTATGTCACTAGTCTATATATTGAGAGGAAACGCATTTTCATAGCACTTTTCATGACATGTGGCATTTGGAGGATTTTGTAGGCACATTAACAAGAGAATATATCATTACACCAATAAGTTTTAGTTGTAATGCACTCTAATAAAACTGTTTTTAAGACCTTCGTTTCTGATGCATTTTATACTTTCAGGAACGCCTTGAATGTTCAAATTTTTCTCAAGATGCACAGATCAGATTATGCTGAGAAGCAATTGAGAGTTATGCAACAGGCTGATGAGGATCACACACTGACTCAACTTGCTACTGCATGGCTAAATTTAGCTGTGGTACGTAATCTCATCTCGTCATTTTATTAAAACTAAAATTAGACTTTTCTTACTGGTACTTCTTTTGAAACAGGGTGGCTCAAAGATACAAGAAGCATATCTCATTTTTCAGGACTTCTCAGAAAAATACCAGATGACTGGTTTGATTCTCAATGGGAAAGCTGTGTGCTGCATGCACATGGGTAATTTTGTTGAAGCTGAATCATTTTTACTAGAGGCACTTCAAAAGGTAAATATTAAAGTTTTAATCTCATTGAAGTTTTATGTCCGTCTGGATTAGGACTGAAGAGTTGAGTTTTTATCATGTTATTTGAGCTGAAGTTTTTTTAGGACTCAAATCAATTTCTTATTTAGTTTCTTAAGTCTTATGTAACATGTAAGTGCTAATAAGTATATATGTATATTTAACGCTGCTTAACACCTGAGCTTTTATCTGTTTATTTTACCTCGTCCAAGTGTACGTTAGGGGTGAGCAAATTGGACCGCGGACCGGACCGAGAAACCGGCCCCGACCGGACCGATCTATTTCAGTCCGGTCCTCGGTCCATCTTTTTCCTTATTTTCGGTCTTCGGTCCGGTCCGGTTCGGTCTTACAAAAAACCCGGCAATTATGCCTTGTTGGACCGGACCGAAGACCGAACCGAACCGGACCGACCATTTCGGTCCGGTGTTTTGGCCAAGGTCGGTTTCGGTCCAGTCCGGTCCGGTTTTTGGACCGTGAGCACCCCTAGTGTACGTTATCGTGCTCTCAGTTGGGTCTCAATTGAGCTTTGTTCATTTTAGCCTGTTCTTGATTAAAAAAGTTTTGAGCTATTCGAGCTCTCAAATTTGGCTCGAATCTTTCTCCGGCTCAGCTTGATCTTGTAATATAAAGGTTCATTGAGTTATTAAACTTGTAAACTTGAGTTCGAACTTAGACTAAGGTGCTCGAGCGCGCGTTCCTTTTGAATCCTGATTTTGTTTAATGGTTATGGCCACTCAACCCAATTGATATAAGAGTCGGTATAACTCATCGAGCTCTATACCAACATAAGTTGTAATGTTCTCTTTTATTGAAATTAGTATGTGGTTACTTTCTTTCTGCTATCTATAAAAAAAAGTAGTGTTCTGCCTGTTCTTTAGAAGAATGCATATGTTTTCTCGAACTTGCTTATTTCTTGATAAGCGAATATGGCATTGCTATTTAATCGACTTTCTTAATTGTGTTAGTTATTTGTAACATTTTGATGCCTTTATATAGGATGCAAAGGATCCAGAAACTCTGGCTAATCTGGTAGTATGCAGTCTTCATCTTGGGAAACCTTCTTCACGATTTTTAAGGTAATGTCATTGTATTGGTATGGTATACATAATTTGCATCACGTGCAAGCACATTAAGAAACATGCATATCTGTTTCAAGAGTCGCACTGTCTTACCACCTGTGTAGTAGAATTACAATTACTTGAAATGCTCCCTTTAGCATGTATCTGGTACCCGCTTGTTTTGACTAGTCATCTTTCTTACGGTGTTGTTTTAAACAAATCTGGCATGCTAAGAATTTTGTAATCATAAAATGAAACCTCTGTTACATGATGTACGAGGTGGTTTCAACCTAAGGTTCATAAAAAAATTTGATGTTATAATTCTATGATGGGAGTAACAATAATTTTCAAATAAAAATCAAACTAATCACAAAGGATCATGTTATAGTAGATAGCCTGATAGAAACTTTAGGTTATGGACTTAAGGTAGGTGAAGAGTGTATAAAGTTTACATCAAAGCTTTTTAATGCTTTTGTCATGTATTTCCGTTTTTTTATGATCGGACATATGTTAACCCTTTTAATGCTTCATGATGTTGAAATAATCCAACATAAATGATCATATTGGACCATAGTGAGGAGAGGTGATTAAAGCAAACCAATAAAGCTGATGTATTATTAGATAATGTAATTAAAGTTTTCAGAAGATGTCATTTCTGTCAAAAATTTGGTCAAGCATAACTTCCTCACTATATACACTATACATTTAATGATAATGATAAGCGGATGTCATCTAAAATTATGCGACAGTACAATGCGAATTTTATCTATTTACAGGGCTGTTAAGTTTATGTATAGTTTTTTTTTGGTAACCATGGTTTCCGACACATTGGCCGAATAATCCACGAGGCTTGAACCCACCGCCACACAGACTCAAACCAGGTAAAACCCTTCGTGGCCACTCAAGGTTGTTTGCACCTAGCAGGAATTGAACTTGAGACCTCACACATTTTAGAGTGATAGCCACAAACCTTTTTGCCACTAGGCCACCCTTGAGTGGTTAAGTTTATGTATAGTTAAGGTGATGCATAGAATGACATTTTTGTAAATGTTTAACAAACAGTCTTTCGTAAATTGTATCTAGAAAGAAAGAGCACCTGAAAATTTGATTTTATTGATTTTGCAGCCAATTGAAGCTGTCTCATCCAGAGCACATGCTAATAAAACGTGGAGCAACTGCAGAAGAAAGTTTTGACAGAGCAGTACAAACTGTTTGAGATACGACTGGCTTTGCTATTATTCATGCTGTTTGTTAACGCGCCTACATAAGTTTTGAATGTTAAACTCGCAGTTTGATACTAAAGAATTATTACTAGACTCTTTATAATGTTTTTTTATTCCGGATTTGTTAGTTGCTGTTTTACTTGTCGAAGAACCTACAACCCATTTTTTCTTTATTTTATCTAAGAAATACTGTTGGGATATAGTAAATGTTTCTTGTGATTTTGCTTGTTGCCCATATCTTGAGCTCGTATACTAGCCTGTGTTTGACATCTCATGTGAATGTAACAAGCCAAAGTACCCGCGCGTTGCTGCGGGCCGGGTTATTTTTTATTGGTATGCTCAAGCATAAGAATTCGCGTGTTGCGGCGGGGCTAATTTTTTCCCGAATAATAATAATTATTTTTTTGTTTTTGTTTTTTTTATCTTTTCGCGGGTGTTTTTTAATTTGAATGAATGGGTAGATATGTATTGGATATTTAATAAGTAAAGTTTATTACGTAAAAAGTCGTAAATAGTTAAAAGGTGAGAGTACGTCGCATAATTTTTTTTCCCTATTTTTTCTTCCATAAAGTAAAAGCTCTTTTTTTTGTAGATATGCATTGCATATTTAATAAATAAAGTTTATTACGTAAAAAAGTAGTAAATAGTCTTAAGGTGAGAGTACGTCCCGTTTTTTTTTCCTATTTTGGGCCGACAAGGGTTTTTTTTTTCCTTTTTTTCATAAAGTAAAAGTTTTTTTTTGGTCAGGCCGATGGAAAGCCGTAAATAGTTACAAAGTGAGGGTACGTTCCGTAATTTTTTTTTCTATTTTGGGCCAACAACGGTTTTTTTTTCCCATATAGCAAAAGAATTTTTTTTAATGGGTCGAACACTGTAGCGCGGGGAAGAAAAAAAAATGAACCGGCCCAAAATAGGAGTCCAATGGGCCGGACATTGTAGCGCACTGTACAGTGCACCGGTGTCGTTTTGATTGTCTTTTGATTATATGTATAATTGGTTGGGGGTGTTTGATTGGAGGGTATGGGAATGAAAGAATGACTTTCATTCTCAATGTAATTGTTTGGTTTGTGGGTTTAATCTTTCAAAATGAGAATGAAACCCATAAATATAGGCATATTCTATACCCATCAAGAGTCATGGGTTTCCAAATCCATTACCATTCCCATATCATAGTGATTATCTACAAACCAAACACACCTTATGTAATGGTGGAATGGGAATGTGAATAGATTTGAAAACTTTCGTTGGTAGCTTTCGAGTATGCTCAGAGTTGTCTGTAGGTTTGCACTATTTTTATAATCCAAAAATTAAACATTTTTGTTGATAAAATTCATTTCTTCATTCCTGTACATTTTACATGTTGATAGATTAAAAACTAAAATATTTCTAGTTACATTATATCCTCCCAAAACACATGATAAGTTAATAATGAAATCAATAATTCACTCAACAAGAGACGAGTGAATTACTTTTAAAACTTCATACTTGACATGTTACGTTTTTCGTCTTTACTTTTTCCGTAACCTAATGATTTTCTTTTTTCCCAAAATTAGACAAGTCCTCTTTAATGGGATTATCTTGCAAGTTTGGAGGCTTTTAATAAAATAAAGAATGTAGTTTAGTTTGTTTTTTTTCTAAAAGTCGCTTTTTTTTCACTTTTGTCTGCAAGCGGGAAGAGGCACGAAAGAAGTGCGTTTTTTTTTCTCTCTTATGTTTGCCGGCGGGAAGAGAAATTAAAGAAGTGCGTTTGATTTTTCCTCTTATGTCTGCAGGCGAAAAGAAGTGAAATAAGAGGAAGGAGATAACAACAACATAATAGGAAAAATAAAAAAGACTCGTGTCTCAATGATATCTTATGTTGTGTGAGAAGCTCCCCAACTAAATGGTTGTGGGTATATATATATATTTGTTGTGTAATATTGTGAGATAGTTGAAAATTGTGGTTCTAAACAAAAAATCTAAATGTCCAGCACAAAATAGAAGGACCATTTATGTTAGAAAACAGAAAAAAAGACATGTATTGTAAAGTAGAAAATGATAAAAATAGTTGGTCCAAAATGAGTGATGCTCAAAAAGTAGCCAATTAAAATCCCACCAAAAAATCCTCTCTATGTTTTCCCTTACCAAACCACCATGTGCTAATGTGGTGGTTGTTTCTACTTCACCTCACATCTTTCTCAGACCACCAAATCACCCTCTACTAGTTTTTACAAAGCCAAAAAGATTTACTAGTTTGAGATCATCAGTCAGTGCCTCTGTTGATGAGAAAAACCCTGTTATTATTGACCAAGATGAAGTACAATCAATACCCAATAAGGTATTCACATTTATATAGATTAGTTCAGGTTATACAAGTGTTTAGTTTCATGACATTGTCTTTTATTTGTCTTCTCAAGATGTAATAATTTGGTATTGCTTACTTTTTCTGTTTCTGGCATGTATTCTGTAACTAATGGAAATTTAACATGAATTGATTCTAATCATGTATAGTTTTTTTTTTTTTAATCAGAATTACATGTGAATGAAATATCACAATACTTATTTACATGCTAGTTAGATGGTATCAAATGAACCTCCATCTTTAGGGCAATTATAAGTTAATCTCATACAAGCACTTTGGAACACGACATCGCCGCTCCTTCTCCTTACCGACAATCCAGAACTACTTATTTAACCGCAAAATAAACGGATGGCAAGAGCACTTTGGATTACACAAACACTCTAAATTGCTTTTCTGCCGAAAAAAGATAAGCAATCCCAAACACCCTCTAACTACCTATTCCCGTCTGTTGGAGAAAAAAGATGAGCATGGAGTAAAACAATGAATAATTATAAGTCATGAGTTTACGACTAACTGGAAGCTGGTTCTGATTATATGAATTAGAGATGACATTAAAATATAATGAGGATTAGTCAAACATATAAAACACTAACTTTGGCAGCTGGTTTTGATTTTAAGATTCTTTTTGTTATTTCATTTCTGCACAATCAGTTTCAATATTTTAATGCCAAAAACTCCGTAATTAATGAATGATTGTTTAGGAAGTCGAAGAGAGTGTAGCACTACTGAAGAAGGCTGCAAAGACTAGAAATGTACCAGACACAGAGATTCTATCCGCCTTCAAATTGCTAGAGAGGGCTAAACTCGATCCTTCACAGTTTTGTGAAACTCTTGGTGGATCAGAATCCCCTGGAAAAACTTGGATGCTTGTATATACAGCCCAGGTTAACTCGACAACTATACATTTTACGATGCTCTATATTAACACATATACTTATAATGGTGTTTACTATTTATTTCTACAGAAAGGACTAAAAAGTGGCAAATTCTTCCCCGTTACTGCAGTTCAGAGATTTGATGCAGCTGTAAGCATCCTCGACCTATTAATTAAATCATCAATATAGGAGATAAACGAACAATGACATCCCATATGGATAATGTGTTTAGTTGTTGAGATAATGAATTCAAACATTCACTTTTTAAGCCTATATAGGTTAACTGAATTACATGGATGCTGATATTTTGAGTTGATACTTTTTGTGTTCACATATCCATTTACTATTAAAATTTAACAAAAATCGCTCCACTTGTAATCGTGGATAGCAAAGAATGGCACAACAAAACACATAATACAGGAATTTCGTATGAGTTATGAGTATGATGGAATATGTGGCAAAGTGTGCAACGTGTTTTATTCATATGGGTCATGTATCCACCTTTTTCAAGATTGTTTCTACAATTTTAGCAATTGCCATCCAATCATTGATAAGTCATTAATAGCAATGTAATGACAATTTCACTTGCTTGACCACAGCCCCTTTTTATATTACATGTTAAAAGTAAGGCTTTCCAAAGAAAATTAAGTTTTTATATTTTATTTAATGATTCACCAATGTGCAATTTAGACAAGAAAAAATGCAGTGCTACAGTTATAATTTGAACTCATATCATAGCGAATCAGGAGATTTGTTACATTGTCACTATGTTCAACTTTAGATACATTTGACCCTTTCAACCTATTTAATCCATTTTTCTTTTATGCATAAATTTAAGTAATTTGATCCATTAGGTGTAATAAATATAAATATATAGATGGGCTGAAATCGTACCACCATGTTTGCGCACCGCCGATTATGTACGAGATATTCCATATGTTTGTGGTAGTTAAAGTTACAAAAACTGCATGAATAACTTGTGAAGCCTTAATTTTTTAGGCAAGGAGGATTGAAAACGGAGTCTACCTAGGACCTCTCGGGTGCCTGACATTTGAAGGTAGGTTTTCATGGAAAAAGAGAATACTGGCCTTCGTATTCGAGCTAATACGAATAAAAATTGGACCTTTTAACCCGTTGGAGATTAACATTAAAGGAAGTGACGAAAGTGAACCATCTACGAAGAATCCCTTCTTTATATGGTTTTACATTGATGAAGAAATAGCTGTAGCTCGAGGTAGAAGTGGTGGCACAGCTTTCTGGTGTCGTTGCCGCCGTGTCAAGAGTTTCTAAAATCTTTCTGTGGTATATACGTATTTGGAACTATACTTGATTATAAACTCTAAGAATCTCATCCATTAATCAGCATATACAGATTGCATTCGTAATCCTGGTCACTGTGGTTTTCCATAGTATGTAGATGAAGTGAAATACATATAGACACATACAGATTCTGTATACATTTTTGTTGTCTTTTAAGACCGCAAGGTATGAACACTTTGTCATATTTCCATCCTTTAGTCAGATTCCTCTATTGTGTAGTAAACTTTCTTAGACTAGTTTCAGTGTGTTTAAAATAGTCTATAAAAGACATAAGTTGTAATAAGTTAAGCTGAAAATGTCTAATAGCTGAAGATTTCGGCTCAAGTCATAACGCAGGTTTATAGTGTTCATGATGTGCATTGTGATGATATGTTTTTTCCCTACATGACCCGTTGGGGGTTGTGTTTGCATGCAGTAACCTTGGCTTTCTGACCTATGGAAATTAACCTAGTTGATCGCGCACCATATGTAGCGATGATAGTGATGAACACGTGTCGAGCCCTCGTTCAAAGTTGCATTTTAGTGGAAAAATAATAATAAAAGGACACGTCATTCATCGTGCAAAAATGATGGTGATAAACTTTTTTTGAGCATCGGAAAGTGTGCAATATTATTAAGAATTTAGGGTTAGGGTATTATTAGGGTTTAGTGTATTTTTAGGGTTTGGGTTTTGGCAAAATCATGATATCGGCAATCTTTGTGAACGTTTTAGCATACCTATACGTGTTTAAAATTTTGTTAATTTGGTCATTTGTGTTGTTTTTTATGAACTCTACATAGTGAAGTAATTTTTTTAAAAAATAGTTTTAATATGCATAAGATATGATGTTGCAAAGTGTGTCACTTTGGGTTATTTCTATTTATTTTTTCAGTACAATTGTATTACTATATTTTTTGTATCTTTCTAAGTCATAATTGAAATTTTAAAATCAACGGTAGTCATTAAAGCATTACAACATAGGAACCACCAGATGTATAGAAGAGTGCATGGCCAACCTTATTTTGACGATTTGAAAACGTAAAAACAACAACGACGACATACATGGTTAGCAAACTGGTGTTAAGCAATAAAGCTTTTACATTTCTTTGTAGTTCTTGATCAATTGACGCTTTTCTTCCATGCTCCTCAGCAACTCATCCCTGACGCTCTTCAAGTATGTAGCCTTTTTCATGTCCGCCCCTGTCATGCACCCTAGGGCGTAGCGACCATACTCGATAAGTGGGTGATCATGTAATGTCATTAGCCTGTTAATTTCAGGCCTACGGTTTGTAAATCTATCAGCAAAGCGATGCATCAAGCTTAAAATTTGTTCCTCCAGACAAGCCTTCATCATGAGCTTCTTGTAGTGCCATAAGGACAGTTAATCTAACGTCATTTGGGTTAATAGCCATGGTAGAAAATAAGATCTGGTATCAATTTAAATACTTGGGTTTGAGGGTAATGGTGTATCTGGGTTTGACGGTCCAATGGTGTAATTGGGTTTCAGGAACTAATCGTGTAAGGAAAACCACAATTCTTCATTTCCTGCCAAGAGACTAGCCCTTTTTCCCGTCAAGAGACTAGCCCTTTTTCTCGCCAATGGAAATATGGAACGTAGTAACACGTGTAACAAACAACATTCACTGTTATATAGGGACCAAACGGGAAAACCTGGTTTTCACATCAAGCTGTATATAACCTCTCATGATACTGATATGTTTTTGCAACTAATGCATGACTTTGACTTATCTGGCAATTAAGTGGACTGGAACGTAGTAACACGTGTAACAAGCAACTACAGGTTCTATATAAGGACCAAACGGGAAAAAATGGTTTCCACATCATGGACCAACTATGTATAACATCTTATGCTACTGAGTTGTTTTTTCCAAAATAAGTAAAATAGGTCACAAACAACTTAAATCAGTCCTAAACAAGTGAAAGTATCCATTTGCCACCTAAGTGGACTTTTATGTTTGCCTGTAAAAGGACTTGGACAGTTGCTACAGATGTGGACTTCGATGTATGCCACTTATGTGGAGTTGGATTACAGACATTCTCTACTGAAAGCTATTAGTTTTTTAGAATTACATAAAAGATCATTCACTTGCACCACCTGCTGAACTTGACTGTGTTGGTATACCATTACCCATTTCTCTTCCATCTACATTCCTTGTTTCAGTCACTGGCACTTGAGAACCGGTTAAAGGTTGACTTGCAGGTTGAATGAGAGTTGTGTTTTGTTGACTAATTCTTACTGTATGTACTCTTCTCTTTGTCCATCTAGTATGAGATGAACCTTGACTTCCAACACCAACACCTGCACCACCTGCACAATTAACAACGGACAAGCCTATAACAGCACCAACACCTGATCCACCTGAACCATCTTGACCAAATGCAGGGTCTGCTTGTTGTGCTTGCCTAGATGCACTACCACTGGCTTCTGCATTATTTCCACCTACATTTAAAAAAAGACCTTTTTAAGTGTTCCATGATGTTTAGATCAAAGGCACACTTAAAACTTGAAGCTCAAATAACTACCTGTTGTTGTCTTTCGACCTTGTCCTTTGCATGTTGCCTTATTGTGTCCAATGTTTCCGAAGGATTAACATGTAATGGTTCTTCCTTTCTTGCTCAATTTACCATCTTTCACAAATGGTTCATCCTAATGTTTGGACCTCTTTCTTTTCTTTTTTTGGTCTGCCTACCCGGACATGATTTTTTGGTGGCAAAAGTATTGTTGGACATGTGGATTTCTCCCAGTAATTGGTCCCATTAGTTGGTTCTACATTGTGAGAGTATGTTTCCCTCCATAGCCCACCAATAACAAGGATTTACCTACGCTTCTAAGGGTGGTGCTGCCCGGTCATTCAGAGCCATATTCCAATAAGCTGCAACATCATGCTTACAAGGAATCTCTATCAATTCTTATTTCCTACATGAACATGTCCTTGTCACTATATCCACAACACACTGATCATCAAATGAACCTGAGACTCTATACTTATTTCCTCCATTCCATTGCACTTTCATCAAATGAGCTTCTTTCTTAATGGATTCCATGATTCTGGTTGCAGTAGGGGTCAAAGGACCAGTACATTTATCAATGACACTTTGTACATTCACTATTCTCTTCATGCAATAATTCCTAATGTACTTTAAAAGTTTAATCACTGGCTTGTCCCTACCTCCAACTATTTTACCATTAAAGACCTCACAGATGTTGTTGAACAATAAATTAGATTTGGCTCTACCTAAAATTCATAAATATAAAATCATTAAATGCTATACAAGTCTACCTAATAGTCATAAATATGAAAGCATTAAAAACTGTGTTGGCATTAACAAAATTACACTATTAGTCCATGAATTTATGTGTTACTTAAAAAATGAGATCTAGCCTAATGTTCTGGTGGTATCTTGTTCAACCATTCATGTGCCTTAGGATTTATCTTCTTAAGCTCCAACATACACTTTTTAAACTCCTTAACACTTGTAGCAGATGCAGATCTCCACAACAAATCCTTGTATGCTTGTCCACACCATCCCTGCTTCATATTTTCATGTATGTGTCGCAAGCAATATATGTGTTATGCACTTGGGAACACAGTTTTAATGGCTGGAATGATACCCTGCATGTACCAATTCATTAATTAATAATGAATTCATATAATTCAGTAGTTAAGAATTCAACAAGTAAAGCATAATACTAACTTTTATCTATCACTGATGAATGTGAAATTTGAATTGGGATGCAGATCTATGTCATCACCCAAACACTGTCAGAACCAGCACCATGAACTCTTACTTTTAGCTCAACCAAGGCATAGACCAATGGGTAAATTACATTGTTTGAATCAAGTCTAACAGCTGCCAATACTTGGCCTGGAAATGGCCCCTTCATGAAAGCACCATCTAAGCCTAACAGATCTCTTATGCAGGCCCTAAAACCCAGTTTTAATGCTCCCAAACAAACGCATATTCCCTAAAACACCCTAGCAGGAAAAGAAGGATCAATATTCCTTTCAACTGCAATCTTGACAGTGGTATTATGGTTTGTACTGTAACTCAACAACATGGTCTCTAAGCATAAAATACTGCAAAACGTGATCTCCTCTAATCTCTCTTTCAGCTTTAGCTTTAGTTCTGAAAGCTTTGCTCATAGATATCTGAAGCTCTAAGTCATGTTGGAGCTGGTCTTGAACTGCCTTAACTGGGATCTCCGGATTAACCCTGACTTGATCAAATATCTTCTCAGAAAAGAATTTGTAAGTGCAGTGTTTGATTTCTCTGGATTGAAGGCATTTGTGTGTATCTCTGTGTGTCCTCACCACTCAATTTTTTGTATGTTTGTCTTTTCCCACATACAAGACCCAAGGGCAGAGATCCCCTTTATCATGTGCTTCTAAAGCAGAAGAACATGCTTGACTGGCATCATTGGTACCTGTATTCTTCCTTTTTTTACTCCTAGTACTTGGGCCACTTGATCCACTAGGCCCAGCTTCTATTCCATGATTTAGGCCAGTTGGTCTAGTACCTTGTGACATTGTAAATACAAGCAGTTTTCCATCATATCTTGCTCTTACCCTCTTCTACATTCCATGATTTAGGCCAGTTTGTCCTATGTACCTTTGTTGACCTTGTAAATACCAATCATTTTCCATCATAATCTTCTCTTAACCCTAAACACTTACGTCATTCTTATAACAATCTTCAAATTTCTTTCTTGCTGTTATGCTATCTGTCTTCTCTGCTATTCAATGAAAAGTGCCTGTAGACTTCGTGCATTAGCCCTCCTATTTGCAGTAGTAAAAATATCTATCTATCTGCCTAGTGTAGAAATGAGATACTTTCATGACCACGTAGCATTTATAAACAAACCCCTCCATTCTCTACTCAATTTCTTCACCTAAACACCTTCTCCTTCTATAAATTACTGGTTTCATCGGCATTACCGAAGTTCCACTAATCAAAAACATCGCATTGATAACATCCAATATACCTCCCCCCCACCTTAGCCCCCCCACGAACAATCCCCCCCCCCCCCACCCCCCTTTAGGTCCTTCTAAAAACAAACCAACATCTGGGACTAAGACACTAATGATATTCAAAAGTGAACATCCATGCTAATGTGACCAAAGACAAAATGCACATTACACATGCTCTCAATTTTTCAAATTTCTTCACTCTAACAAAAAACATCTACATCTTCATCATCATCATCATCTATCCTTGCATCTTCACAAAAGAACAACAATCTATGAGTATCATGGAGCAGTATCTAACCCTTACATCATCAATAGAAGAAACTAACATCACTAGGAGCTGATTCATCTTCCTGACCAATACCATGTTCAGCAATCTCACACCTCATGAAAACTCACATAATCTTCATCTAAAATCATCTTCCCATTAATGGATTTCTTTAGTTCGAACCTTTTACCATAATTGGGTTCCTAAGTTTCAAACACCTAATCTATCATCAATGGGTTACCTGAAGTTCTCTACCAAACATTTGGAATTCATCCAACACAGATAACTCATATTGTGTTTCAATATGGGAACTATTTAGGTCTACAAGGTTCCAATTTAAGGTTCAAGTCTAAGTCATCAACATTCCAAAATACTCATCATGAACTTAAAACACTAAACTTGTTCCTATGACCCACTCCCGACGTCACATCACCAAAGCTGTCCTGACCTTCTCCATCCAATTCAGTTTCCTTCCACAAATGATTAGAGCGCGAACCGATCAACACTCTTCTCTAAACCCGACTTAAATCAGCTTTCTATGATGAGCGCGTAGAACATTCAACTCAAGTTTATGTCGCTAATCAGTGAACTGTAATGTTGGTAGAACATGTCCTATTGTGGGTCAACATAAATCCTTATACAACTGCACTCAACTATGTATATGATGATGACAGACTGTCATATAGGAAGGTGTTAACATACAATGATAGCGTACAAACCTATTTGTAAATGACTCACAGAAAAGAATCCTTACAAATGATCCTAGTATCATGTATATAGTGCAAAGACCTAAGTTATACAGAGTCACAAAAGGTTTTCAAAGTAGGTATTACGTAGAATCATTGAGCCATGTCAACCAGAACAGACAACGAATATATTTTCAAATCTATGTTCAATTGCAAGGCAACAATTCAACCGCAAGGTTCATTATTAATATCTTCTATTCTTGCCTGAAATTAAACCCCGTGGGTGCCCTAAACACAACACTAAAGAGTCTAATATGCCGAAACACCATGAACTTCTCTCATAAAGACCTCAAATCAAACCTAAAACTTCTAACAAAGGGTGGCCAGGCAATGACATCACTCCTACCACATGCCGAAAGAATACAACCTTATTGCTAGACTATGAGTGGATCTTATATTAATTATAAAACAGGGGCTCAGATTCACCTGTATAACCTAATTGAACAACCATCTAATGTTCAGCGCAAACAACAGTAAACAATCGATATCGACCATATCAAATATGTCAACATGACCATTAGGGCATACATTCTGCCTGGATACCTTCGAAATTTTCCACCATGATGTATTCGAATCAAAAACATATTGGGTGCATTGTCTGAAAATCAAAATAAAAACCTAGCTTCATAGATCGACAATAAAACAAGTAAAGAACACTACATTTGTAAAAAACAAACTTTTAGCAAAAGGGCTTCAAATCATTACCATAAGTCGATTCGAGATCTTAAATTAATTCCCGGTGGTGCCCAGAAACCCACTTTCATCTAGCGAGCTTCCATCCGTTGTAATGTACCTCTAACACCATTTGCATGAAATGTACGTCTATTGCTTTTGTGAGAGAGTAGGAATAGGATTTGGGCGGGAATAATCTTGTAAAATGATTGGGATTAGAGGTGTAAGTGAAGTGAATAGTAAAAAAAATATTTGGTGAATACGTTGATGGAAAGTAGTACATATCAAACATGTGAAAGACAAAAAAAAAAAAAAAAAAAAGAACCCTTTTGTAAGGGACTAACGATGCAAGCGGTGTGGAAAAGAAAAACGTGAGAAGTGAGATTTCATGATAAATAAGTTCTATTACGGTAATCTAAATACACACAACACGAATAACGCTGACACTTTCAGAAGAAATTACACTATAAAAAAACCCATACAACTGAATTGAAGAGACTTAACGACCTGACCAATTTGAGGTGAACCCATTTGACCAAACACCTCACACAAAATGGACCCCTTTATCACGAGACTCCATTACAACGATTTACAAAGACCGGGTACTGAACTTTAAAACAGGTCTTACACAACAAAGCTTACCCAACGTGATAATTTACCAGATAATTAATAATTCCTTAACAATAACAACAATAATATTAACATATACGGTTAATAAAAATTATAAAACCAACATATAAGTTTATTTTTTTAAAAATATACAAAGTGTAGGGGTATAAAGAAAATAGAGGAATTAAATAAGAAATATAAACTTACATTGAAAAACATGAAAACTGATAGAGTTTCTTGAAGTTCAAAATATAATAAAACACTTAACATTAACAGTAAAAATTACATAATTACCTTTGCTAATTCATTTATTTCATTGAATTTATAAAATTGGACACATATGATTTTATTTATGCATTATTTTAACATTACATGCTAGACAGTGAAATTTAATCGAGTTGACCAAATTGAATTCAATTTGCATTATCTAATTTGCCGATTAAAACAAATGCGCTGCTAATATAGGTGCTCACACTATGCCTTATCTAATATTGAAACTCAACAAAAATTTAATTTGATACGGTACCATTATGTTAGTAATGTTCTAGATATGGTATCAAAACAACAAAAAAAACAAACACGTAAAAATATAATAAAGAACTAAACATAGGCTATTTACTGTCATATTTTATTCCGAAACAAAAAAAGATCAAAAATAGCCTAGATACACATAAATTTTGCGGGCATATAACCACCATATAAAATATGATCACTAATAAACTGATAATAATCAACTCGTTGGCGGATACACAAGTGGTCGGACGTGAACGATTGCCCTCACCACACGCGAAAACACAAAATTATTAGGTAAAATTTTTAAAATATAAGCAAAATGTCAGTTTAGTACACTTGACACTTTAGCTAAGTGAAAATTTCTGACTAATACCCTTAACTTTTAAAAGTTTTTAAAAAATAATACCACTAAACTTGACAAAGTGGAATATCTACTAAAACCCTATACCCCATTTAAACAACCTTAAGCATGGTTTTAGAAACCCTAAACAGACGATCATAATCAAACAATTATAATATTCATAGTATAACTACTAAATAACAGTAGAAACAAGTTGAATTGAGCCTAAGGTTCTCTAATATCGTGTCTGACTCGATTTGTACTCAAAGATAAAAACGTCACTAGCTCGATCACGACACCCCAACTCATGCTAATTAGTCGAATTATCCTCACAGGCTTGACTAGAAGCTAATAAAAATTCCAAAAAAATGATCCAGCTTAAACAAACGAGCTCGAGCTTGGTAGCCCAAGATTAACGCTATATTTGTGTACAACTAAATAAATGATAATCACCGCCTAAGATTCATGTAAAATATTTGATTATCATAGTATACATTTATATGTCATATTAGTATATTAATATTTAACGACATAATAGCCAAGCTCGCACATTAATGTTATAGCTTAACAAACCAGCTCAAGTCAGAGTTTTATTACCTACATCTTAAAGAAAAGCGAAACACGACGATTTAATTTGTATAATATTTTTTGAGTATAAATGGCTAAAAAACTCATAAGGCCCACCAAAATGCGCTCGAGCTCAGAGTTTCTGCCTATATAAAATACATTTCCCAGAAAAAGCTCGACTATATCGATTTTAAGTATTAAGTTGCGTATAGGAGTATTGGATCAATTCTACTTAGACACAGTTTACAATTGTACCAGGATACTATCAGCAAAGCAAAGTGCCAATAAAAATTCATCAGGTACTAAAAATTCCACTTAATCAAGTTCAGGGTACTAAACAATATTTTGGCCTTTAAAATATATGACTATTTTTATAATTTGCTATCCACCATAAGTTTCTGGCTCCGCCTCAACATATGCATAAAAGATGAAAGAACACCAAGTCCTCAACATATATATAATAAACTCATAAGTTAAAACAAACAACATCCTAATCTCGACACTGATTTTGACATAACTCCACATAATGAAGACAACTATAGTTATACACTAAGCAAATAAATGTTGAATATAAGGATATTTGTGTTCATTTCTTTATTTCTATCTTTACTTAATTATTCTTACTTACATTTTTCCTTTGTAGTTTAGATCAACTAAATCAAATTCTTGAAAATAAAATGACCATTTTAGTTTGAGGCACCCCCACCCCCTGCAGCGGGGGGAAAAAATTCCTCTCCAACGGAGGGCTGTTCGGAATGAATACTCCCACCGTCCTCAAAATAATTGTCTCCCCATCCCTGAGCAAAAAACACACATATTTAGGAAAACAAGCCTTTATTACTATACTATTACATAACTAGACTTCTTTCCATTCATCTTTCTTAGCTTAATTGGCAGAATGAACAGTTTATTAAAATAAAATAAACCCTTACCTAAATAATTAAACTCTCATCCATTAAAATGTATTGTAATTAAATAATTTCAAACAAAGGGTAATAATAGTAAACAATGAAATTAAATTATTTCCTATCTCATTAATTTTTTAGTAGTGGACAATTAACTATGGCGACAAATCCCAAAAATGGAAACGTGGACAAATAACAAAGAAACGTATGGAGTAAAAATAATAAAGCGTTAAACACGTCTATGTTGAATTTTTAATCGATAAACAAACACCAAAATACCATTGTATTACATGAAATCGAAATTAAATTCGACACAACCTTTAAACACACAAACACTAATAACTTAAACCCAAATAAACTAATATGAAGGACAAAAACATAACTTATAATATATATTATCCCTTTATGACACATGCCCGAAATTATTAAAGGCAAGCTCTAAAAAACACCAGGCATATAGATCACAACAAAAGTTGGTTTGAAACAACAATAGACATAAATTGCCATGACCAATACATATAAGCATTTGACAAAGTTGAAAGGATCATTGGATAACCTAATAACCAACTAGGAAACCTTTGCTCTATGAGTTTAGTAATGCAAGTGTAGTTTGAGCTATTCTATTAGCATCAGACGACGGGCGGAAGTTGTACATATGTCAAAACCAATATCATCATCTACCAGTAGAAATGGAAAGATCTTGCAAAAACAAACCCTTTGACAACCATGGGGTCGACACATATATTTCCACTTAAGTTTTTAAAGGTGCCCACCTATATAAAAATCGACAGAATTAAAAAAACTAAGATAGGTCAGTGAGGGAAAGTTTAAAATAAAAAAAGCTTTAATTTCAAAAGTTAAAACATCAAGCTTGTCGGTAAGATTACATAAATCACTTGAAAAACAGATGATCGCTTATCGCTTACACTATTATCAAAGAATTCAAAAAGACGAAATGCATCCATATCCTGTATTTACCTGACGGATTCTATCTTTGTACATTTAAAATTCTAAAGAACATAAAAAATAAATCCAATAATAATCGAACGAACAAACCGCTCCTAGATTCCAACTGTCGAAAAAAAATAACAAACCAACAAATTTAAATACTTTATGACTACAAAGCAAATACAAGAAATTTACAAATCCTTTTAATCAAAATACTTGAATGTATAAAAAGAGAAACAATCACCAAAAGCAAACCACCTGTAAAGAAAAGAAAGTACAAATTTCCAAATCGTATCATCTTCAACACTCTAAAAAACAAAAAAACTAAACTCTAACAATCAAAACCTTACACCTCACACAAAAACAACCAACAACAACAAATAACAACAAGAAAAAAAACTAACCAAGAACATTAGACACGATAGCAAAGCACAAACGAACAAAACAACGTATTTCCTGAAAAGTAATTCAAAGAAAGAATTCCAACCCACAAAAGAGTCCGGAAGCCCCCCTCGACATCTCCACAGACATTATCTATGAAAGAAGTTCATGGGGAAACAACGTAAACCGAACAAAAACGTACACATCTTACATCACAAATATTCAATACATCAACTAACATAACATAAAACCCATGATACCCCACACACACCATCCTAAAAAAAAACAGAGACCCCACCACCCAAAACCAATACACAAAAGGCTATCAAAAATCACCAATGAACCGAAAATACACAATATTCACAAACACAACACCCCATACATGCAAACGCACCCCAACCATACCCACAAAAAACCCAACAAACACCACCCCCAAAACTAAAAATAAAAAGATACAAACAAAAAAACCATCAATAAAGTAGAAAGACCACCCCACCTGGAGAACGAGCTAAAAGATAACAAAACAAGTAAAAAAAGCGGCTATACTCAAAAAGGAGTATGAAAAAAGACAATAAGCTAATAAATAAAGAACTATAGTATAAAGAAGAGCATCTTAAAAAGATAGATTCTATAACACTACAGACCCCCCCCCAAAGTATGAAAAGAACATCAAATAAATTACCCGCGCTGGAAATTAACCTTACACGCCCTTTACTTGCCCCGCATTTAACCCCAAATATTACCCCAATAGAGAAACTAAGAACTTTAGCTACCTACCCGCTCCACAAACTAACGCAACACTACCTGACTTCCTACCTCACACCTTTTTCTCCCCTCACTACTCTACAACTAACTCCCACCCCCACATGCTACCTCACTCTTCTGAACCTCCTATCCTCCGACCCCTACCACTCCACTGACACGCTACACTTTCCACCCTCTACTCTACATATCTCACCACCCCATTACTACCGTCATAGGCCTACACTACCGTCCACTCACCCTAACCTCACTCCTCACTAGTACACAACCACTTCCTACCTATTAACACACTAATCCCACTTATCTTACCTCTACACTACTCACCTCTACTTCCTAACTCTCACTCATCACTCTACCTCCCCCTTCCCACCCCTCCTCTACTTACCTGTCTGCATCCACCCTCCACTATCTCATCTATCTTCACTCTACAACTCACTCACTCTTCCTTCAAGAACTCACTCCAATCTTTAACACTACCACCACACTAACCAATCCCCTCAATATCAATTCCCCAATTTTATTCCCATTCACACACACGCCACACCACACCCAAAAAAAAAAAACCCACACTATTCCAAACAACATCACAGCAATCCTACCACACGCAACACCACATTTCACTCATCAACCCACCCCCCAAAAAACACATCCCAATCAATCCCCCTCCTCCCCCCCCTCTCTACCCCCCCCACTCCCCCAACCCAATCCCCCCCTCCCCCCCCCTCACCCCCTACTAAACACCAACCAACAGGCACCACCTCAACCAAATAACCACCACACCCCACACCCCCAGCCATCACAACCATCATCTTCACGCCCCCCCCCCCCCATCCCCCCCACCCATCTCACATATAACCCCCCCCCCCCCCCCCGCTCCTCCCCCCCCCCCCCCCCCCCCCCCCCCCCCCCCCCCCCCGCCCCCCCCCCCCCCACCCCCAACCCCCCCAAACCCCTCCCCCCCCCCCCCCCCCCCCCCTCCCCGCCCCCCCCCCCCCCCCCCCCCCCCCACCCACCCCCCCACACCCCACAATCCATCCCCCCCCTCGCCAAGTATAGCACCACCCCCCCCCCCACACCACCCGCACTCAGATACACCCGCCCCGCCCCCCCCCCCCCCCCCCCAACGACCTCCCCCCCCGCCCCAACTCCCCCCCCCACCCCCCCACTATCACCTACCCCCCCACCCACCCCCCACCCTAACCAATACACAACCCCCATCAGTACCCACCCCAAAGACAACCCGCCCCCCCCCCATCATCACCACAAACAATAAAAAAAAAAACCAACACCACAAAAAAAACCCCACAACACCATCCACAAAGACCCCCTCCCACCCACAGCCCCCCCCACCCCACCCCCCCCCCCCCCCCCAACTCCCCCCCCCCCCCCCCCCCAACCCCCTCCCCCCCCCCGCCCACTCCCCCCCATCCACCCCCCTCCCCCCCCACCCCGCCGCCCTCCCCGCCCCTCACTACATCCCACCCCCCCGCACCCCCACCCCCCCCCACCCCCTCCCCCGTCCCCCCCCCCCCCCCACCCCCCCCCCCACCCCCCTCCACACCACCCACCCCCCCCCCCCCCCCCCCCAAACCCCCCCCACCCACCCCCACCCCCCCCCCCCCCCTCACCCACGCTCCCCCCCCCCCTCCCCCCCCCCCCCCCCCTCCCCACCCCCCCCCCCCCCCACCCCCCCCCCCCCCCCCCCCCCCCCCCCCCCCCCCCCCACCCCCCCCCCCCCCCCCCCCCCCCCCCACCCCCCCCCCCCACCCCCACCTCCACCCCCCCCCACCCCCACGCCAAATACCCCCCCCCCCCCCGCTCCCACCACCCCCACCCCCCCCCCCGCCCCCTACCCGCGCCCCCACCCCCCCTCCCCCCCCCCCCACCCCCACACCCCACCCTCCTCACCCCGTCCCCCCCCACCCCCCCCTCCCCTATCCCCGCACACTCTCCCCCCACTCTCCCCAAACCCCCAACACCCCCCAAACCCCACCCCCCCCCCCCACCCCCCTTCCACACCACCCCAAACACAAAACCCCACAAACTCCCCCCACTCCACCCCCCCCGCCTCCCCCCACCCCTATCTCCTCCCCTCTCCGACCCCCCGAGCCAACCCTCCCCCCCCAACCCCCCCCCGCCCCCCCTCCCCCCCCACCCACCCCCCCCCCCCCACCCCCACCCCCTCCCCCCCCCCCCCCCCCCCCCCCCCTCCCCCCTCCCTCCCCCCCTCTAACCCCCCCCCTCCTCACTCCCATCACCCCCCACTCCCCCCCCCCAACACCCCCCCCCCCCACCCCCCCTCCCCACGCCCACCCACCCCACCCCCCCCCCCCCACCACCCCCCACCCCCCCACCACACCGCCACCCCCCCCCCCCCCCCCCCCCCCTCGTGTGGGTCGTACCCACTACTCCCTCCCCCAATTACCACCCACCCCCCCCCCCCCCACCCATCCCCCCCCCCCCCCCCCCCCCCCCCCCCCCCCCCACTCCCCCCCCAGCCCCCCCCCCCCCACCCCCCCCCCCCCTACCCACCCCCCCCTCCCCCCCCCCCACCCCCCCCCCTCCCCACCCCCACCGCCCCCCCCCTCCCCAACCACCCACCACCGCCCCCCCTCCCCCCTCCCCCCCCCGCACCCCACACCCCCCACTCCCCCCCCCCCGCCCAAACCCCCCACTCCCCCCACCAACACACCCCCCACCCCCCCCAAACCCACCCCCCACCACACACCCCCCCCCCCCCCCCCCCACCCCCCGCCCCTCCCACCCCCGCCCCCCCCCCCTCGCCCACCCCCCCCCCCCTCCCCCCCCTCCCCCTCCCCCCACCCCCCCCCCTCCCCCCCCCCCCACCCTACCCCGCGACGCCCCCCCCCCACCACCACCCCCCCCCTCCACCCACCCAACCAACCCCCCCCACCACCCCCCACCCCCCCCACACCCCATCCCCCCTCCTCCCGCCCCCCCCCCCCCCCCACCCCACCCCCCCCCCCCCCCCCCCCCCCACCACCACCACCCCCCCCCCCCCCCCCCCCCCCCCCCCCCCCCCCCCCCCCCCCCCCCCCCCCCCCCCCCCCCCCCCCCCCCCCCCCCCCCACCCCTCTCACTCCACCCCACCCTCCGCCCCCCGCCCCCCCACCCCCCCCTCTCCACCCCCCCCCCCCCCCAAACCCCCCCCCCTCCCCCCGCCCCCCGTTTCTCCCCCCCCACCCCCCCCCACCTCCCCCCCACTCACCCCCCCCCCCCCACCCCACCCACCCACTCACCACCACCCGCCACCCACCACCCCCCCGCCCTCCCCCCCCTCCCCCCCCCCCCCATACTCCCCCCCCCCACCACCCCTCCCACCATTCCCTCCGCCCCCCCCTCTCCCCACACCCCCCTCCCGACCCCCTCCCCCCCCCCCCCTCACCTACCCTCAGCCCCCCCACTTACCTCCCCCCCCACCACCCCCCACCACCCCACACCTTCACCCCTTCTCGCACCCCCACCCACCCCACCCACCCCCCCAACCCCACACCACCCCTACTGCCCTCCACACATAACGCCCCCCCCTCCCCTTCCTCCCCCCCACCTCCCCCCCCTCCCACCTCCCTCCCCCCCCTCCCAACCCCCCCACCCCTGCCCTCAGACATTCTCCCCACCCCTACCCCCCCCCCCACCCACACCCCCCCCACACCCCCCCCCCCCCACCCCCCCCGCCCCCGCCCCACCCTCCCCACACCCCCCCCCCCCCACCCCCCACTCCCTGCTCCCCTCACACCACCCCCCCCCCCCCTCCACCACCCCCCCCCACCAACGTCACCAACACACAAAGCCCCCCAAACCTCATCCCCACCCTACCCCCCCCCCCCACAACCAACCCCCTCACCACACCCCCTCACCCCCCCCCCCACCCCCCCCCACCCTCCTCCCCATCACCCCCCCACCCTTCCCACACCCCCCCTTTTCTACCGCCACCCCCCTCCCCCCGCCATATCCAAACCCCACCCGATACCACCCACCCCTACATCACCCACAACCCCCCCCCCAACCCCCCCTCCCCCCCCCTACAAACCCCACCCCGCCTCCTCCCCCACCCCCCACCCCCCCCAACCTGCAATACCAAACCAGCCACCAACGCACCCCCCACCCACCCCCCCACCCCCCAACCCACACCCCCACTCTCCCTCCCCCCCCCCATTCCTCCCCCCCTCCCACCCGCCCCCCACCCCCCCCCCCCCCCCCCAACCCCTGCCCCCTCTCACCCCCTTTCCCCCAAACCAAACCCCCCCCCTCATTACCCCCCCTCCCCACCCCCCCCTACCCACCACCCTCCCCCACACTTCCCCCCACCCTCCCACCCACACACCACCCACACCACACCCAACACCCCCTCCCCGCCAAATTAATCACCATACCCTCCATCACCCCACTCTAACCCCCCCCCTCCCAAATACCCCCCAACTAACTCCCAATGAAATAGAAGTGTACCATAACATTGCGCGCCATGAGATTAATATATATGTACCTATTGTAAAGTACTACACAGCGCTAGTACTATTACTTATTTAGTTCAAACAATAAACTAATCAATATTAAAATGCAGCTCACACTTGGTGAAATCTGAAGAAGCAAGCCCATCTCATCAAGGGCTTCTCCATGAATCAATATACTCCACTAATCGAACTGCATATATCAATAATCCATAATGCTACTTATATTTAAAAAAACATGCGTAGTAACAGTAAGATGTGTCTACAATTTGAAGTAGAACACGCAGAAAGAGTCTAGTAACTCCTCTGAAGTGATAAAATGTATTTTCAAGACCCAAGAGCAAGCAACACGCAATGCAGCCAATTAATCGCGCCCCAGCCAGCCCAAAATACTCTCCGTACGAAAAATACAATTGTAGCAAAAATATTTCAATAAGTATCCATAGTTATCAATTAAACCAAAAACTCCACACAAGAGAACTCTTTATATTAACGTAAATAAATATCAGTACCACGAAGAAACCCTGGAAGAGAAAGCCGAGATAGAAATAAGGAAGCACCAACTCAAGGAAATAGTCCAATTGCTGCTTGTCTGTCATCTCCCCGCGAAAACCTATATACAAATGTAATAGAACATAGATAAAAAAGACAGATCCACCAAAGGCCTATAACTATTGAATGAAAACATAAAAAAACAATACCGTTTTTTCTCAGTAACAATTCGTGTGAATGTTGAATGTGATTGATATAGCCAATACTCGCTCCTATATCCTCCATAACGCTCTTATTGACCTCCATCAAGAATCTGCAAACATGGCCTTTTTTAAAATTATAATATTTACGTTCCTCCCCGTATGGAGGTTATACTAGCTAGAGGGTAGACAAAAATTCCTTCCTGTTACAATATAATTAAGCACGCCCCAAAACTCCAATGTCCTTATATAAAAAAAACATCATGGTTAAGTTAATTTTTAAACCAATTTTTGTTTCTCGGATTCTCGTTCTCTTCCATCGATCTACCTCACGCTGTTAAAGCTTTAATAAAAAAAGTTACTCTTTTTCTTAATACCAAGAGCAACAAAAAACTACAAACTTAAAAGCATACTATGAGATCACCACACCACTACAAAATACTTCTCCTTATGCCAGTAGAATTTCAAGACTACATGATTGAAGTATATGAGTGCTATATTATTATGCAAAAAAAAACTTTCAAAAGAAAAAATCACTTCCTTAAACTAATGAAAAAAAATATAATGTATTAAAGTTACTCTTACCAAGAGCTACAAACGTAAAAGCAGACTTGAGATCACCACCACTACAAAATACTTTCCCGTTTGCCTGTAGATTATTCAAGAAGACATGATTGAAGTATATGTGTGCTATATTTTTATGCAATAAATTACTGTTCAAAAGAAATAATCTCTTCCTTTAACTAATGAAAAAAAATATAGTATTATGTTGTTCTCCTAAAAATTAATTAAGGTCAATGAGCTAAAAGTTATGGAAAATGAAACATAACAACCAAAGAAGTATTAACTTAGTTTAATCAATAGTAGATAAACAAAGCATATAGATCGCTAAACTTTGTTTTGTACCTTTAGTATCACAAGCTTAACTGTTGGATCATTCTCGTAAACTTTCAGTTTCTCGTACATCTTTCGTAGCTGCAATCAATATGATATAAGTAAGAAATACATACGAGTATCGATTTTCGATTCTGGATTTTGTTTTGGTAGCATATACCATTTCATAGCTGATACTGTTTAGTTTCTTTGGTCTGTTTAGTATAACTTTTCTTCCTCCCAAGATTTCTTCGAAGATCATCTGCGAAAATGATTAATTCGAATACAAAGAAATCCTCAAAACATACTTCGAATCTAATTCACAACAAGTATCTGTGTATTATCGCCAGCTAAGATACATGTAACTAGAGATGATTTTTTATTTTACATTCTTAGTTTACGTGCCTCTATTGCTGCATAATTATAACTCAATGAAATTCTCCAAAAGAAGGCCTATACATGAATTCCGGGCATGTTGAGAAGTACTTGAGTTTGTGTAGAAATAACATCCATGAATTCTTTGGTTACATATATTACCGATTTATATATAGAACCATGACCATGTAATCTTGTTTGCCTAGTTCTGTCGCTTGAAAAAATATATATATACATAGAACCATGACAACCATGTATATACTTACATTTTGTCCGGTTTATTTCTTTTGTAAACTTATAGTAAAATTGTATAACCGTAGTTTCGTTGGTCGATTTTTCCGGACCAAACCTTAACACAAAGGACTTAGAACCATGCCTATCTCTATGGACCGGAAGAGCCATGAGTGAAGTATATACCTGGTTTGCTTCGTTCTCGTTTGAAAGAGCCATGTATGAAACCTGCAGTTACAAAGCTTGAATATCTTGAGAACTGATGTAAGTGTAACTATATAACAATTTTCGTCTTGATATAGCAAGCTAAGGGTAAATGGTGAGCATATATATTAAAAGCAAACTAGCTACTACCATAAACAAAGACTAAAAGAAACTTAGATTAAGACCTAGCAATGTGGTTATTTTATCAAGTCATATAACAATAAATAAAGTTATCAAAAGTTTTAACATAAACCAAAATGTGAAATATTCTTGAAGAAGTTACAAAAAAATTTGTGAAATAGTCTTGATGCAAAGAAATATCACAAATGCAAAGTGTAACAAACAGTACTTGTGTTCTGCTTCGTGTGTGATTATATCGTCTTAAATTCCAACTACAATGACTTTGGGCCAAAAAGGACAAAGTACTAATAAAGGCTTCTACCGTTCTACCTTTCAGTGGTCACATCAAAATTGTACCCAAAATGGACTCTTACTATTTATTATTTTATTTTCATATCACTCGGATCATGCCTTTGGAGAATCACGTTTAAAGAAGTCTAAAATGTGTCTGCATTTTTTAGGGAAAAAAAATAATGTACATGATTTTATAGACTACTTAATCTCCTGTAACTATTGTCATATATTTGAGTTTTCGTATGCCACATATGAGTTATTTAATTCAAATGTTCATCTTGTTCATATGAATAAAAGTTAGTAGTTATGTACTATGCATTATTTACGTATATACTTTTTCTATATATACAAACTAATTTATAATCTTTTATTTTTCTAATAAAGTAGTGGGATAAAAACACCTGGTGTGGCTCAATCTATTTCGCTATCTTAGCATTTTACTTTTCGCATTCACACATCAAAACACCTCGTTACTCATGGCTCAAGTCAATTCTCTCTTTTAAAACTCATCATTTTATTTTATTTTTCATTTTTCAAACAAACCAATTTTTCATTCATTAAAATTAATATACAAATTACAATACGAAAATAAATAAAAAAACATACGAAAATAAAAAAAAAACATACGGAAAAAAAATTAAAAACAATACGAAAATATAAAAATACATCAAATTATAAAAACACATCAAATTATACGGAAAAAGAATCATCACTCGAATTCATGGTTATAAAAATGTGTTTTTTTAGTACAGAATATGTGGTTTTTGGTAGAGAAAATTGTGTGAAATTTTGTTAAATGAGGGAAACATATATATATATATATAAAGGTGGCGAAAACAAATTTTGAAAAAATCTTAGATGCTCCAATGGCTATTTTTTTAATATAAAAAAATTAAACATTGCGATTTTGCAATTTAACGCATCCCAAAGTTTTGGCTTGTGAAATGGTGTTTGGGGCAGTGTGCTAACGCCTAAATGGCACGCCAAATTAGGTTCAACGTTGGATATGGCGCAGCCCAACGCCACCATACCAAGTGCCATAAGTTATAGATACCCCTTCTAAAATGATTCTAACAAATATAGTTGTATGTGCTTTGCTACGCGTTCATTTTATTTTATAAATTAAAATTGTTGTAAGTTTATTTGCAAGCTACTGTGTTTGTGTTAGAGAAACGAGGGTTGATCAAATGATGAATTCATTGAGATTTCCTTTATTATTGAGTCCATGTGTCTCGTAACCGATAGATATGACGATTGAGAATGGACCTTGAATACAATTAATAGATTTTTAGTTAAACGGTTATCAGTCTTAATTGATGACCGCGTTCTTTCCTTGAACAACTTAGGCAAAAAGTTTAAATGACTAATTGGATTCCCGAAAGGTGAACATCTTTGTTTGGCGTGCTTCTCATGATCGACTTATTCACCTTGTTAATCCTGATAATCATAGTATAAAAGTTGATTCTATTATCCGCCCATTGTGTCAAGAGGAAACTGAAACTTCTAATCACATTCTTTTCAGTTGTCGAGTGAGACTTTAGTTGATGATTTTCAGCCGATGGGGTATAAACCCTTCTCCAACCATCACAATGTCAGCGATCCTTTCGATTTCTTTCGTTGATTGTATGAATAAGTCATTTTTTTTAGTTTTAATAGTCGTGTGTTTTGTGGGGATGTTGAGTATTTGGAATTGCTATATCCATGAGAGGATTGAAAAAAGATATGTTATTCAACATAAAGATGTTTTTGTGAAAATTTAGTCATTACTTATTTCTTCTGGATTCTCTCTTTGAAACCCATTTTTTTTCCTATGTTATATTCATCTTTAGTTATATTTTAATATAATTGTTTTCAATCTTTCAATAATAAATACCCCTTACTTTTTTGTTTACTTTTTTTCTGTTGTTTTTATATTTTTTATAATTTTGATTTATTATAAAATTACTAAACTAATAGTACGAATTAAAAAAATATAAAGTTGATAAAAACATATAAATTTAAAAAATAGAAAATACATAAAAAAATAAAAGAATACGAAACAAAAAAGATAAAATCACATGGCATAGGCGTAAAAGTGAGCCATGAAAGATGCCAATAATCATCATCGTATGAACACTTGAATAATTAATTTCTCTCCTAATTAAGAGGCATTAAGAATTTAGGCCTATTTTTCTTTCCTACTAAGAAGAAAAGAAACACCCTAATAAACTAAGCCAGAAGTAAAACATTAAGAAACTATTTTTAAATTACTTCATTTAGAAATAATTTTTCTTTGCAAATGTAAAGACAAGCCAAGGAGTTACGACTTACGAGAGGCATTGTGGTATCATCTCCTAGTTTTTAAATGGAAAAAGATCCTCTCATGTTCAAATGAACATGAGGGGTAATGTTCTGCTTTATCTGATTGTACATTTGATTATTTTAATCAAATGTATAATCAGATAAAGGAGAACATTATCTCTCCTTTTCAAATATGCTTAAGTTAGCAAGTGACACACTTAATCACAATTTTTAATGTCCCATTCTGACATATACTCTAAAAAATATGACCAGCTGTAATAAATTTTATAAAAAAGTTTTATAACCTATGTCTTGTTTTTTTTTATGAATCAAGTGGTTTTTGTTAGAATGTCTTATTTAGGCTCTTACGCTCAGTTCTCGAGTTTTAAAGCACAAGAAAAGAAAAGAAAAGAAAGTAAAAGAAATGTAAAAGAAAGAAAGTGAAGGAAAAAGAAAGAAAGTTAGTCACTTATTTTGTGTTCTCAAGTTTCAAAATAATTGAAAGGAAGAAAAGAGACCAGATATGTAAACTTACGATTATACCCTCTAAACAAAATATCTACATAAGCAACAATGGAATGATGAGGGTAATTTAGTCAATATAAGCATAATCCTTCCCAATCCTTTCCAATCCTCCCAAAAACGGAAGGAAAGATTTGGGATAAAAAACCTTCATATATCACCTCCTTTTCCTTTCCTTTCTTTTCCTTTCTTTTTACAAAAAATCTCAAGAACAAAAATATTTTTTAGTCCCCTTCCATTTCTTTTCCTTTCTCTTCAATTTTAATCTCGAGAACACAGCGTTAGGCTAGAAGTAATGGTCAGCAAGCTTCACTTTCTCTCTCCTCTCACCACACTTCACCATTGAAGTGTTTTGGTCACCACAACTCACCTTTCATGCCTATTTTTTTTTATTTAATTACATTAATTAATAAAACGTAAATATCAATGTAAACGTAAACGTACGAAATTAAAAACGTAAAACATACGAAACTAAAAACTTTTATTCATAAATTAAAGATAATACATAAACTTAAACGTACGAAATTAAAAACAATACATAGATAAACTTAAACGTACTAAATGATAAACGTAAACTAATATTGCAAATTATACTTCGCCTTTATCTCCACCCTTATTGCTTCCATATGAGCCAGTTGCGCCCCGGTCAAGTGATCATAGGGCTGCATATAGAACCTCATGTCTTCTTGACGTTGCCTATATGCCTGCATTTCAAGCTCTCGTTCACGAAGATCCACCTCCCTCCTTTTGATCTCCATATAAGCAGCGCGTTCTTTTTTCCTCATTGTAACGATACTTGCGGTTTGCGTTGCCAACTCGGAGACCATCAACCTAGCCAATGCTTCGTCATTTATATTTACTGATGATCCAGATGATCTGGCCCCTTTCTTCTTCGAGCCTCTCGCTTTGTCCCTGTCCATTGTTCTTGGAATTTCTTGCACTTCATTTTCATCCTCATCTCCAACATCGACATTCAAATTAAAACTAGCATCATCAGATTCCGTGTTGAATGAACTAGACCCAGATCTCTTGCTTTTCTTGGCAGCATTAGGATTTGAATACTTTGGAACTACTTGCTTGTAACAACTCGAGTTTCAGGTCAACATTTATCCCGAGCTATGATAATTATTTTACTACGTAATTGATTTTTAGTCGTTTATGCTATATAAGGTTTGGTGAAAATTTCTGTTTATTGGGAAATTACAAGCCGTGATTGAGTTTCTATTTGTTTTTAGCGTCGAAGAAAGTTAGAAAAGAAATTTATATTGTCGCTCCGAGAGCGTGATCATTTTATTTTAGTATTTTATGGCTTTTCCCCGTGTTTTTGTAAAAACCGTGTTTAAAGGTCGTGTTTTACGTGATTTAACATTTTATTAAATGTTTTAAACTAAATTTAGTGGGACGGAATAAAAATATTTATGAATGTGGTGTGACCTGAGCCTTTGGTCGGTTATATAACGAAACAAATAACCTTGGTACTTATTTTGAATGAATAATAAGGAAGGAAGAACTAAATTTTAGTTTATGGATGATAAATTAATAGTCGTGTGTTAGGATCGAACTCGAGACCACGATATTGCACACAATACGTAAAGAGTTAACGAATTAATAATTATATTAAATGTAATATATTTATTAAATACACGAAAATGTT
>BQNB010076152.1:0-26942 GCA_026074375.1 Tanacetum coccineum | reverse complement strand
TTAGATCCAACGGTTGAGATCGTTTCCTATCCTTTTTATCATAACACTCTTTTTATTATAACCCTACCCTATACATATATATATATATATATATATATATATATATATATATGGGACCGTTCTTTGCAGAACCAATTTTTTGTACAGAACCTACAAAACCACTTTAAACCAATTAGAATTTAAGATCATTACTTTTTTTAATTAATTCAAAAGGGTATAATAGTTAAAACACATTTTGACTACTTTTTGAAATTTTTAATTAAAAAAACATTTTTTTTAAAACCTTTTAATTTTTGAAATTAAATTTTTTTATTTTTTTATATATTTTTTTAGTATATACTGTTTTCAAAAGAAAAAAAATAAGTGCATATATGTTTTTTTTCAATATTGTAAATTTAATGTTTCTAGTGTACATTTTTAACTTAATATGATAATTACACCTATGTTTCTTATGCACATTCTTTAATCTTCAAAATTTAAAACATAAAATATAGACATTAATTGATACAAATGAAATACATTTCAAATACAAATAACAAACAAAAAAGATAAATACATAAACAAAATTTGATATCAAATGAAATACATTTAGAAATATAAATCCAACTATATCCATGTTGTTCAAAAACATATGTACACTCTTCGAAAAACATATGTGCACGTAATGCAACTGTTAAATATAGTTGTTTTACGTCATTCAAAAACATGTGTGAACTCTTCCAAAACATACGTGCAGAGCTCACTTTCTCTTCAAATTTATTAGAATATATGAGTACCCTTCCAAGAACATATATGCACGTTCCGATTTCTCATCAACTTCATTAGAACATATGTGCGAGCTTTCCAAAAACATATGTGCACGTTGCAAATTTTTTGTAGGCATGTGGTCTTGCACAATCCACATTTATCATAGGCACCTGGTCTTGCTTTAACCGCATATAATTCGTGACCTATGACAACCAAACAAATCTATAATCATAAGAACTATATTAGTATCAAATTATGAAGAAAAAAATTAAAATAAACATAACTAGCTTATTAGGCATTAAGCATGATTAAATCTAGATGGGCTATCTTGCTTTAATATTGTCCATATGACAAAATGGATTTGGATTCGTTGATAGCAAGCCAGATTAATAAATTACCATTCGAAGTTATTATCATTCATATAAGGTGTAAACAAGGGCTTTTTTTACTATTGTGTTTCCAAAATCAATTTAACAAATAAACTATTTTCAAACATGTTAAAGAAGTACAATAAGTTTCAAGAATGTAACTCAAACATGCTTTTGACAGCAAACTAAAATTATTATGTAGCTTTTTCTTGACCAAAGGCATAATAATAATAGTGATTACAAAAGCTATAATAATGATTATAATAGTAAGAACATTAACGAGTAAAGAAACCCGGATCAACTAATTCAATAAAGGTAAACAAAGAAATAAATAGTGAAATTAATGAGAATAAGTATTAACAGTTCTAAAAACAAACGCACACTACCAATAGGAATAAAAACATACGAAGAGATCTTGGATAATTCGTCTATTTAGATCACAAAAACTCAAAACATAACATTCACCTTCCTTCATCACATTACAACTCCATCCAGATAATTGTTATTCTCCATCTTCTCTTCTCAAAACAAAATCTTGCTTATAATAATTGTAACCACCACCACTTTTAATTCCAAACTTTTTTTCTTTTTTGGAAGGAGTTTACCAGTAGATATATGCAAATGGGAGGTTTTCGTATTTTTTATCAAACCAAAACATTGGACGACAACAACAATAGTAAATGACGACAACAATTATTCTAATTAAATTAATTCAAATCCTTGAATTCTTTTAAGATTCAATACGCCATATTTAGATCTATATCTTAGAACGTATAAATGTGGATCGGACAAGGGTATTACCTTTCCTCGAATTTGACAGCGACAGAGGATAGAGGGCGATGGTTGTGGACAGATCGCATTATAATAAAGATTAATTTTTAGGTTAAAGATGAGAAGAGATGAGGAGAAATAATGATTGTGTAGATCTAGAATAAAGGAGGAGAAAAAAATCTGTGAATCTCTAAAAACAAATTATGAAAGTTTACTTGACATTCCTTCTAGTTATACATAATTACATTAATGACACAAGTTATCTCATCTATTGATTTAATAATCTAATAGTTATAATCTAGTTCTGTAGGTTCTGTACAAAAAATTGGTTCTGCAAAGAAATGATCAAATGAGAATAATAGTTAAAATAAGAAGAGTAAGAAGGAATTGTAGCCAATTGTTTTAAATGTAGTTTCAAGGGTAGTTTTGTCCAATACAAAAAATATTACATTGACTGAATTTAATATGATCTTAAAAGAATAGTAACCGTCTTTCTTCCATTCTTCCATTTAATTCTTTCCATTGTCGTACTAAGAATTCATTTATTAATGAATTCTTACATTGACTGAATTTAATATGATCTTAAAAGAATAGTAACCGTCTTTCTTCCATTTAATTCTTTCCATTGTCGTACTAAGAATTCATTTATTAATGGGAATGAGGGAATGATTGTTGGAATGATAATTTCCGTTTGGTATATTAAAATCGAAATCAAATACCGGAATGATATATTAAAATGTAATCTTTCCCATAGGAGGTAAGAGAGGTATCTATCACCTCATTCCTTCTTTTTTGCCTTTGTTTTTTTATTTTTATGTGTGCAAAATTTGTTATGTTTTTTTTATATTGTGTTTTTTATTTTATTTTTTATGAGAATGGTCCCACTTAACAAAATTATTGATATCAAAACATAAACATCAAACCAAACAGTAATATTATATATCATACTATTACTTTCATTACACCATATTATCATTCTTATACCGATAGTGATTCCAAAATTCATACCAAACGCACCCTTAATTCTTTCCATCCTCGTATTAAGAATTCATAGATGCATGATGCATTCCCTCAACGTATAAGTGATGATGAAAAGCAATGAATGTCAAGAACAGATGCACCTATTGAATAAAAAAATTCGATGAGTTATTAATATGCACCAAGTTTGATCACACGTCTCTAGTAAAAAAATAAGAGCATGCATCCATAATGTTTCCACTCATCAGTTGTACAAGATGAGATTCTTCAACATTGGAGTAGATGCATATCAGCTTAATAATACGAACATGTAAAGGATATTATTACTTGCATCTGTTATGTTTGCACCGCTTATGTTCCGAATATGACAAGCACAATTAGATGCATCCATGCATTTGTTAGACGCGTCCGTGAATGATGCATTAGTTTTATGTCGAGATTATGATGTATTAACAAGATTAGTTGATGCATGAAATAAATGAAGACGTTTTAATCCATTTAAAATAAAACCTCTTAAATTCTATCATTAAAAACTTATAGATGCATGTGAAAAATTACTTGCATCTTCCTTTAATCCTTTTTAAAACATACTTTAAAGGAAGAAAAGATGTCCCGATATATGAATTTTAAAGATGCACCAATATACATATCATGGATGCATACTACGAAGTAGTAATTAAAGATGCACCACTATACGTTTAAAAAAAACAGATGCATATTATGTTTTCAAACTATGTAATACTATCTCAAAGTTCATGTTTTAAAGTTAAAAAGTTAATGCATACATTTAATTAGATGGCTAAATTTATCTAATTAAATATGGTCAATCTGATTAAATATGGTCAATCTTGTTATTAATGCGAATGACAAAGAATAACTAAATTTGATTTTACGTTTTTACCCTTATTTGTCTAATTAAATATGGTCAATCTTGTTATTAATTACAATTATGCCATTAATATTGGATCTTGACCCATAAGATCAAAATCTAAAGATTAGAAAATACTTCTAATATTCTATTTAAATTAATATCTCACTGATCCCAACTAATATAAATCTATATATATATATATATTAATATAATATATATAAATATATAGTAAGATAATATATAATAATTGATAACATAAATACAACCTCTTGGGGTTTATAATTGCACCCCTACACTTGAGTTTTAGAACTCATAATTACAATCTAACTAATGACTCAAATTGAGATGGATCAACATAACATGGAGACTATCAAACAATTATGAGGGTAATGCTTTAACTTTTCTTCCCCATTCTTTCACAAAATAAATACTACCATGAATCCCAATCGTCCCAAAACTGTATTTACAAGGATAAGGACTTAGCAACCATGTACTTAAATAATTAACTTAGGTTAAAACAATAATGTACTAAAAACGAGTACATACGACGCAGGCTAAGGCGATTTGGGTGTAACGATTGGTTGTAGGGTTAAACAATGCTTTTCATTAATAGTCCGGATTAACCAGAAAATTACAAGAATCATAAAAAGGATAGGCTCAGAGGGTTATACTAGGGGGATCCTGCACTAAAAATGAGTGCATGGCAAGGTGTGGGATGGTTATATGATCGATGTGACCATAGTAACAAATACACGTTTAAAACATGGGTTAATCCTAGTGCCTCTTATCTAGAAAATCCTAATACTCACTATGCGGTCTTGGGATGCATCACAAAAACAAGTTTTAGAATTTAATATACTACCGGTACACTCTCATATAGTTTTAACCAATACCGATGCTCCAGAAAAGGTGACAAAATCACATATACATATCCATAACGATGGAATAGATACATATGATTGCATGATCTTTAACTCGAGAAAGCTAAAGGTAAGACTATCTTAGGTATCAAAAATGGATACCCGAATTTCTAAAGATCTAGGGGCGAACCTCATATTTTTGGGTAGAATTTTAGAGGGTTTTTGTGCTAGTCATACAAATTCCTATCCATGAGACGCTAATAAAACCCAGTTTTTGTCGATATGTGTCATAATTTTTTTTAGATTTGGGTCAAAATTACCGTCTACGCTATGTTTCGGTATATTACACATCATTTTAAGGAACAAGCAAATGACAGTTGAAGGAATAGTTTCTAAGGTTTATTTCCCCCTACACTTATGTTGAACATTGTCCCCAATGTTCTTAAAAGTACCAGTAAAAATGAATAAAGGGAAAAGGAAAAGAGTAAAAGAAACCAATACTCCCCTGGTTTGCTCAATAATGGAAAAGAAACATATAATAACTAGCTAAATCGTTATCTAATGATCGTCCACATGAAACTCCTAAGAACTTCTGGGTTTCTTCTCATCAAAACCTGTAAATCAAAGACAAAGATAACTACACCTGGCATAAAATCGATGGGATAATGATATATACAACGAAACTTTTAGGGTTGACTCTATGAAAGTAGTAAAGATAGGATGAATGTGATGATATAATCAAGGTTTCTGGAGGTTTTTAAGAAAATTACAAATTTTGGACATTGTGAAAAATTATTTTTCAGAAATAATAAAATAATTTGAATTTTCACAAGCTGGAGACCTGACGCCGCCAGGAAAAATCCTGAGGTCGTCTCCAGCCTCTGTGAAAATTTCACATCCGTTTTCTTGGAAAAAATTTCTGCACACAATTCTATTAGTTACTTTCTGCAAAATTACTGCATAAAACCTGAGATTAATTATCACAATCACATGACACAAGACGCGAATTAATCTAAACAATTTATTTAATATGTTTGAAATGGTTCTTAGAGACCGGATTTTTCCTTTAACGATTTTATGAAATACCTTTGATTGCAATTAAGACGAGGCTAAAGACAAAACAAAGCATGATCAAATAATAATTCCAACATATAAAAACAAATGAACAAGAATTAAAACACACAAGACACTCCTAAAATGCATTAAAAATAAAAGAATTGGGTTGCCTTCCAACAAGCACTTTTGTTTATTATAGAGTCTTTTAGCTTGACTCGGAGTCACACGTCCTTACTTGACTCCTCCTTCATCTTCAAGATTGACATCATCACTAAAGTCTAATGTATCTTTTTGGTACGGTTTCACTCGTTGCTTATTTACGATGAACTCATTTCCATCCTTATCACAAAGTTCAAATGCTCTATTTTTCATGTCTTTGCTAACGGCGAATGACCCATATCATCTTGATTTTAGCTTAACTGGGAATAACCTTAGACGTGAATTGAAGAGAAGTACCCTATCGCCCTTTTTGTACTGCGTTGGGGTCTTGATTCGTTTATTGTGCCACCTTTTCGTTCTTTCCTTATAGGAGACAAAGGATTCGTAGGCATCAAATCTCAATTCGTCCAATTCATTGATCTGTAGAAATCTGTTTGCTCCAACTTTCATTAAGTCCATGTTACAAGCCTTGATAGCCCAATATGCCTTATGCTCAAGTTCAACAAGGAAATGGCATGCTTTGCCATATATTATTCTGAATGGAGTTGCTCCTAAGGGGGTTTTGAACACGGTTCAGAAGGCCCATAATGCATCGTTAAGTTTCTGAGACCATTCCTTTCTATTGTTCCCAATAGTTTTCTCAAGAATACATTTGATTGTTGTGTTTGTGTTTTCAACCTGACCGTTTGTTTGCGGATGATATGCAGTGAAGAATCTATGAACTCCTCCATACCTTTTCATTGCTCGTTCCATCTGGTAATTACAGAAGTGGGTACCCCTGTCACTTATCAAGCTTTTGGTATACCAAATCTTGCGAATAATATTTTTAAAAAATTTACTAAGTTTCGAGCATCGCTAGAAGGGAAGGCTTAAGCTTCTACCCATTTAGACACGTAATAGATAGCTACTAAGATGTAATCGTTCCCGTTTGATGAAGGGAATGGTCCCATGAAGTCAATTCCCCAGACGTCAAATATTTCACAGACCTGAATGTACTTTTGGGGCGCTTCATCCCTTGCGAAGATGTTCCTGGCTTGTTGACACGCGTCGCAAGCTCGAACGAGTTTTCACGCATCACGAAAGATATTAGGCCAGTAGAATCCAACCTCGAAGACTTTTCTTGCGGTTGTGGTGATCCCGTGATCCCCTCCCGACCGTTATGACATTGTCGAAGAATTTTGACGGCTTCTTCTCCGGCGACACACCTTCGTATGATTTAGTCAGCGCATTGCTTGAAAAGAAAGGGTTCATCCCAGAAAAAGTGCCTTAAATCACTAAAGAACTTTTGTTTTTCCTGACGGGTAGAACAGAAAGGTAATATGCGACTTGCCAGATAATTAGCATAGTCAGTGTACCAGGGCTCGTTGTTTTTGTCGGAAATTGTCATTAGTTGCTCTTTAGGAAAAAAGTCCCGAATCTCTGCCCTGGTCAGCTTTCCAAGGTCTGGGTTTTCAAGTCAAGAGAGGTGGTCGGCTGTGAGGTTTTCGGCGCCCTTTTTGTGTCACACCTCGCTGAGAGCGAAAACACGGGATGCGACGTTATGATTGCATCACACAAGATACAAGATATACCATACATTGTTACAAGAATTTAGATTTATAATACATTCAAAAAACTTTAGTTTTAAGTAATTGAAAACCTTTGTCTTTAAAAACATCTCAATAGGAGACGTCGTTGATTTTCATATATCTTTCGTTAATAAATGTTGATCACACCTGAAAATGATACTTGTAAAGGTCAACATAAAGTTGGTGAGCTCGTAGGTTTAGAAGTAAACCCAGTTGCTATGCCAGAATTTAAGTAGTGGACAAAAGTGCAATATGAAAGCAGAATGCAAACAGGTGTAATTAGATTATCAACACATCAACACATCATACCAGGGTATCCCAACCCAAATTAACAAATTAATAGAATTTTCGCGCGCTTATAGTCCTTTGGACCTATCGCCTACCAGCTCGAGCTACACAATCGGTTAATTAGTATTGAGTAGAAGTCCAAATGAAACTTTGCATAAATAGATCTCATAGCATTCACATATTATTCACATAGCATTCACATAGCAGTTCATACACGCAATCATAGGCACATAGCATTGTCCAAAGAGAATTAAGAGGTTTTTCACAGTAGTAAAAGTAGTTGAAATAGATTTGAGTATCATTTTCCTCCAACGAAAAAGAGTTTAAAATGTAGGGCTACGAGAACTCACCTTAATAAGATGATGGTAGCTAAAAGTAGATGATCTCTAACTAAACGCGCAACGGTACCCGGCCACGACCTATTAATAAGTTTTACCTTAGTGATATGTTGTATGAAAACGACTTAATGTACATGCGTTTGTAATAGTATTTGTAAAAAAGTGTTTGTTTAAGTGATGTAAAAAGCTCTGTATGATTGATGTGTGGTGGTTGAGTAGTTTGACTCGATGAGTCCTATGCCTTGAAAGGAATAAGAATTTAGGAATTTAGAACTTAAGAAATAAGGATTATAGAAGTAAGAATTTCAGGAATAAGACTTTAAGAACTAAAAATCCGAGAATAAGAGTTTAATAATTTAAAATTATAGCAATCAGAATTCAATAGAAATAAGACTTTAGAAATTAGAAATTTGAGAGTAAGAGTTTAAGAATTTAGAATTATAGCAATAAGAATTCAGTAGAAATAAGACTTTAGAAATTAGAAATCCGAGAAAAAAAGTTTAAGAATTTAGAATCATAGCAATAAGAATTCTATAGAAATGAGACTTTACAAATTAAAATTTAAGAAATGAAAGTTAGAGAAGTAAGAATTTAAGCATGTTTCGGCAATTTACACCAACAACCCAAGTTATCTAGATATATTGTTTATAGTATGAGTATTAACACGTCTTAAATACACAAGATGAATGGTAAGAGTTTTATATTTTATAAAGTTATAAAATATATTATTCGTCTTTTAGTCAATTTATTAAAATAATAATATTTTATTATTTCGTCATTTTCTCGGGTTTTGAAAAAGTAAGTTTTAGTAAAATATTTCTAAGTATAGTTATTTTTATAAAATTTCGGCATGACCCATTTGTTTATAAAAGCTTTCCAAGGTTTTAAACGCTATTTTCAAACACTTTCCTCAAATCAACAATTTCCGACAAAATGCCAAAACTTCCGTTCGCGCTACGCTTTATCAAAACACATTTTCCAAATGACTATTCACTATCCTAAGCTTATATAAGTATAAATCGGTCAAAAATATGCTTTCACGTAGGGGTGTTGATCGGTTCAGTTATCGGGTTATTCGGTTAGTTCGGTTAATTTTTTTGGGTCAACCCGAAAACCGAATCGAACCGAACTCGAATTCAACCGAACCGAACCGAAAACCGAATTTGAATTTGGTTCGGTTCTCGGGTTGACCCGAATAACCCAAATTTCATTATTTAAAAAAATTAATAATTACATAGATTTTAGTAAATAAAAAATTATTATTAACATAAAAAGTGTTTTTTTATATTATGATAAGATTTTAATGGTATTTATATATATAAATATATAAAAAATATATATTTATATGAAATCGGTTTTCGGTTCGGAGTGCCAAACCCATATCCAACCCGAGAACCGAATAAGTAGTTCAGTTCGGTTCGATTCAGTTTTGGTTTTCGGTTTTTCTGCTCACCCCTACTTTCACGCTTATGTTTACCAGTTTTTTTACTTATTGAGCCATAAGCCCAATGTTAGTCAAATTAATTAGTCTGTTAGCCCTTTTAACCAAAACCAAGCTTAGTCCATTAGTCTTTTCACGTTTTGGTCCGATATTCATCCAAAAATCAAGTTTATTTTAAATAAGTCTAAGTATCCCAACTTAGTATGCCGAACGCGAAACATGTCGAAAATTCAAATATGAATTTAGTCTTAGTATTAATATTCCGAAAACCAATATAAGTCATAATGATTAATTATCGCCATTTCCAAATATCAAACGAAATAAGTCGATTAAGAAATAGAATTAAGTCCGAAAATAAGTCGTTTGACTTATTAAGCCATAAGCCGAAACCATTGGGCCTTTAATGGGCCCTTTGGTCCAAAATATAAAATATATATCTAATGTTTACTTTTTAGCCCAAAGTTTTACAAAGCAAATCCAATAAGCGACGTAGAAAATAAATAAGCACTCTCGGAATTAAATTAAGCTAGTATGTAAGCCCGAAAAAAATATATAAGCCGAGACCAATAAGGAAAAAATAAGCTATGACTTATTTTTCCTTATTGGGCTGAGGCAAGATAAGCCCAAAATAAGACATATTAAGCTCGAAATAAGCTAATAAGCTAGAAGACCTTTTTAGTTTAAAAATAAGCCACGAAAATAAGCCAAGAGCTCGAATAAGACAAAACATGCTTTCTTTAGATTTTCCTTTTTAAATCGGACACCATAATAAGCCTAATAAGCCACGAAGAGCTTATTAATAAGCCAAAAATAAGTTATAAGCTTTTGACACTAAATATTATTTTTCCACCACAACCAAAATATTAAAATGACAAAACCTTGTTTTCTTTTCTTTTTCTTGTTTGAACCCAAACACACCCTTAATGAGTTTTTATAAACTTTTCGTTTTTGATTTTTAGCAAACGCACCGTACAACATCATTAAGCATTTAAAAGTATAAAGATTTTTGAGAGAAAATGACTTACAAAAGAGGGTTTTGAAGATGAGAATAACACGAAACCAACAACCTAAACGTTGTTTTTATGAACACACGCCTATTAGAAGCAACCCGGATGAACTTAGACCTTCATGTTCTTGATCAAAACTTGAAAAATGATGTGTTGTGTGTGTGCTTATTTCGGACGCAAGGGGCAAAGAGAAGAAAGGAAAAGAAATTATTTTGTGATATTGGATGACTATGTGTTTTTGAAAAACCAAAATGAAGATTATAGTTATACCAAGGGGGAAACATAAGCTAAAATGATGCCTTGTGGTCTCCTTGTGGTGGCTGGCCTTGGTGGCATCCAAGAGAGGCTTCCGGTTGCTTCGTTTTGTGTCGGCTTATCTTATCGTTTATAGTTTGTGATTTTAAAACGTGACCCGAAAGTTCTTGTGTTGTTTAACGAATGTAATAATATGTTTACTTAAACTTTGAATATTCACACTATGGGGTTTATAGTTAAATTGATTTAGATTAAGTATTGACCATTTACGGACGTGCCAGAACGCGTGATTTGACATTTTAAGCCGTTTACGAGACAACCTCCCAGAAATTAATCAAATAAGGACATAATCGTCCACAATAAGATAATTAAAGAAATAACTGGACTATTAATCAAATATATAGTAAATTAACTACCGTTAATACGGTAACTGCTCTGACTGAACAGTAAAAGTCAAGAAGTCAAAAGACTAAATAGAATATTATGAGACTAGAAAATCTACAAGGGTCACAGTTTAGACATCTTAGAATGTTAAAAGAAGTTGATTTAGATTCGTTAGGATTCTTTAGTGCATCGGGCTTGATTTAAGTCTCGTGTAGTTCTCCGTTTTCCGTTAGCTCGAAGAGAAACTCGTAAATTCGCGTTTTATGCAAACGTTATTGAGAAATATGAATTAAATTGATAAAATAAGTTTATTAGAATGACCCAAGGTATTTAGACATGAATTAACTTATTGTCGTGCCGGTACGCGTTGACGACGTTTTTCGCTGTGCGCGGGAAGACTTCCCGGTATGTGATTAAATGATATCTTAGATGTTTAGAATATAGAAATTTTGAATCAAAAGTGATTCATTATTATAGGAATTTGTCGTTTAGCAGTCGGTTATACCGTAAGTGTTTTACATAAAAGAAGTCAACAAAAGTCAACTTATGAGTTTTGCTATAAATATTTTGATGAAATTGAAGTATGTAGATATACAATCATAGTATTTTAGAATACTATGACCTAGGAAAAATCACTGGTTATCACATTTTGTCATGGATTTCTATATCGAATTCCTGAAGTAGCAAGATCCACCTTATCAGTCGTTGTTTTGTATCTTGTTTTGAGAAGAGGTAACGCAAGGCAGGGTGTTCTGTGAAAAAGATAGTCTTGGATAGGACTACATACTGACGGAATTTGTGAAATGCGAAGACTACGGCCAAAAGTTCTTTTCGGTTGTTGTGTAGTTCTCGTGTGCCTCGTTCATCGTCTTACTGGCGTAATAGATAGGATGAAAGTGTTTATCTCTCCTCTGCCCTAGTACTACTCTGACAACGTAATCACTGGCATCACACATGATTTCAAATGACAGTGACCAATCTGGTTTATTCATTATGGGGGCTTGTGTCAGCTCTAGCTTTAGCTTATCGAAGGCTCAAACGCATTCTTTAGAGAAATTAAAGGGGGCGTCTTTTACGAGGAGTTGGGTCATTAGGTGTGCGATTTGTGAGAAATCTTTTATGAATCTATGGTAGAACCATGCGTGTCCCAGAAAGCTTCGAATGGCTTACACGTTTGTGGGATACGGTAATTTGGAGATTGATTCAATTTTGCCTTATCTACCTTGATTCTTGACTTGAAAATCTTATCACCAAGGATGATTCCTTCCTTTACCATGAAATGGAATTCTCCCAATTTAAAACAAGGTTGGTCTCCTCACATCGCTTTAGCATTTTCTCTAGGTTCTTAAGGCAGTGATCAAATGAACTACCAAAAACGGAAAAGTCATCCATGAAAACCTCCATACTGTCCTCAATTAGTTCATGAAAGATGGTTATCATACAATGCTGAAATGTGGCTGGAGCATTGCATATCCCGAATGGCATTCGCTTGTAGGCGAAGGTGCCATATGGGCAAGTAAATGTAGTTTTCTCCTGATCTTCTAGGGCTATAGGGATTTGACCGAGAATCCATCTAGAAAACAATAATACTCATGCCCAGCTAATCGTTCGAGCATCTGGTCGATGGATGGCAAGGGGAAGTGATCTTTATGAGTTGCTTCATTTAGCTTACGATAGTCGATACAAACGCGCTAGCCGGTAACTGTCCTTTGAGGTACAAGCTCGTTTTTCTTGTTCTTGACAACTGTCATTCCCCTTTTTTAGGAAAAACTTGAACAAGATGCACCCAAAGGCTATCAGAAATTAGGTAAATTTGTTAGGATATCATTTCATCACCAAAACACAAAAATAAGAAAAATAGATTTTAGAGAGAGAAAGTAAAAAAGAAGAAAAATGGTTACTTGTTCCACAAAAGAAAAATGAGAAGCAACACCCTCTCCACACTTGGAGAGGGCTTTAAATAGCTACAAGAAAGGACTATTCTTGTGGGCTTTGAGTTGGGCCGGATCTTAACACAAATGGGCTTGAGCCCGATAACTAGGCCCAACTAGCTTAACTAAACTCCCAAAAAACTATGTTTTCCTATACAAGGCTCGGGATTGATTAATGACCATCACTTTTACTTACTAATCTCACGGCTAACAATCTCCCCCTAAGGGGTGGTCATTCAAATGTGGATCCTTCTTGTGACGTCTTGAGTCTTGGAGCCTTGTATTCTTGGGAATTCCTTTTGATGTTCCATTTGCATGCTTGTGATCTTGGATCTTGATCTTTAACTTGATATTCTTTGACAAAATATTGATATCGTGGTCTTTGGCCTTGATTGGTCTTGACTACTGAGATCTCTAAATCTTTATCCTTGTTTCTTTATGCCGCCTTGCGATCTTGTGTCTCCACCCTCATGCTCAAGATCTTGAAAGCTTTGCTAACAATCTCCCTCAACATTTTCTTTTAACATGATTACTTGTACCACAAAATGTTCTTATGAGGAAGTTGCATTGTTCAGCGAGGACTGCGGAAGAACATGATAGTTTGTGTTTCATACTGAATTAAAATTTGGGATTGAGCTTGAGGTTTGTATCTTGATCTATTCATGGACTAGATGCTGATACAGTCAGGAAAAACCTGCAAGTATAGGTTAGTGATAAACATACATGGACAAAAGTGTCTTTGTCACTTTGTCGAATTTGTTGCAATAACCGGTTTCCCCGTGTAATCAGTAGAATTATGCTGTGATCAAAGGTTAGAATTCAAAAAAGAATATCCTTGACAGGGTTTCGCAAGCTGCAATAGCGTTCTCTTTACCGGAGATTCTCAAAGAGACAACACAGTAAGAGTGATCAGATAGTTACTATCTTTCTGATTGTGTGTCATTTCATATTCTGGAAAACAAGTTTGATTTAGAATCGCACCATCGTTTCTTTCCAGTTGACACAAGTTTGATTCATATAGAATCTCGCAAGTCACCTACCAAGAGCTTGTTTGATGTTGGCTCAAGAAGGATTTCCATCTTCACTGTGAATACTAAAGAGTATCACTCTGATGTTCTGGCAATTATCACAAGGATAATGCGTAGGACTTAATGATACCAAATGTTGTATAATGATGTACAACATTTTGTATATTGGAATTTGTGTCCTAGTGAGATTTTTGATGGATCTCGTTGGCTCTAGACTCTATAAGTGCACATTTGTTATTTGGTAATCGGAGGCTGGAGCGGACTGCCACCTTTTCAATATCAACGATCTCGGAATGAGAAAGCCGATAGAAATGTGTTGATCTCCGTGAGAAATGAAACAGAAATCTTTTGAGAGATTCTGAGTGGCTAAGGAGGGTTGTGCATTGCATCACTGGGTCCATGATGACTTGTCTTCAATATCAGAATCATCTTTGTGATTACCGATAGATTATGCATTGACCCGGTTTCTGCCTAAGGTTGTATGGAGGGCTTCTTTCTTTTCACCCTTTATCCTTACAATTCTTTTTCATTCTTCAACCCCTTCAGTGCTTACCGAGACTTCATGACTAGTACCTTGTTGGGTTTATTCCAGCACTAGCTCCATCTCAGTCGGCACTATTCCCTTATTCTCACTTTACTCCTTTTTTCAATCATACCTAGGACTTCTACTCTATCTAATGGAGTGTTCCTGGGTAGATCCCTCCGGTTCTGGCTGGATCATGGAACGAATATACCTAACCTTAACCGCCTTATAACTCCCTGAGAAATAACAGTTGGTCGGTCTTTGAGATATTGCCATGAAGATCCATAAAACCATTTGATGAAAAATCAATCAACGTGTCTGAGAAATCATTTGAGACACATTGAGTGTTTCCAGAGTTACCAAAAAGCTCCCCCTACACATATGCACCATATTATGAAAGAGTTTTGCACATGCGAGGTTTGGGAACGCACTTATAGATTGAAGATCGTATCCGTTATTAATCCGTATTGATCACATTTTAATCACTATTCTCCCCCTCAAAAATTGCATATGTGTTTACAATTTTTGACAATTAGTGAATTAAAAACAAGTTAATGTCCGGAATTCACATGAGCCTAACTAAGTCTTGGGAGAACAGGAGTGCATGCAGAATGAATCATATTATTATACTCCCCCTCAATTATAGAATAGAGTGAAAACTTAGAGTGAGAGTTTGTTGAGCACACAATTTTGAAAGAATTTGAAATTTTCTTTTTGAAAATATCTTGAAAAATTGTGCTCAACGGGAAAATATGCGAGATATATCTTATTTACCATCATTTTCCTTAGTCCTTCTCTTGAGCATTCAAAACTTTAAATGTTTATATGACTTTGCTCAAGACCGAGAAGTGATGAACCTCTCGTTGTTTAGGATAAATGTACATAAATGAATATTTTCCTTTCTTTGGAGACCGAGTCCTAAGTTGACATTTACTTAGAAGTCATAGAGAAAAAGTGAAAGGACATGTTTTGAAAGCATTTAAAACTCTCGCTCGAACTTTATTTATTCACCTGTGTTAATATTAATCAATATTTCTGGGTGCGCAAATGTTATCGATTGTCGAGAGACATGTCGACGAAGATTATTTTTGTATTTTTGAAATTTTCTGATTTTGTATTTGGCTTTTATAGGTTTTATATTTTTATATTTTGTTTTTCTGATAAAATATTTATAAATCAAAATAAAGAGAAAGATAAAAAATATTTACAAGTCGAAGTTTCCATCAACAGTGATAGTTGTTGCTAGAGTCAAAGTAGATGAAGTTGAATCTTGTTGTTATTAACGTTTATCAGATGCATCAGCAGTAGTAACAACGGAAAACAACTTGATTTTCTCCATTTGAATAATTCTTCGAACAAATGACCGAATAGACTTTCCAACTCTATCATTGACATCATGACTATCATATCTACTAAAGTGACATAAGGAGAGAGTGTTGAACACAGAATTTTGAAAGATTTTGAAAATTCTTTTGAAAAATTCTTGAAAAATTATGTTAAACTATTTTGAAAACAAGAAGATTTCTCTTCTTTATAAGGTAAAGTGCAATAAAGCGTACTCTCCCCTTTTATTTGAAGCTCGGGTTATGTATTAAAGTGTACATAAGCCATCGCTGAACGCTCATCAAATGTCACATTCATTGTCTCCATGATGTTCTTTGTCCTTCGATTTATACTCGGAAAGCAATGGAATTAGTAGAGTATCAAGCCAATTTTGACAACCTATCATAGAGAAAGTGAAACTTGGAAACCGTTTGTTAGTAGGTTCTTGAGGTTTAGAAGTACAAGCATTATCACCTTTAGAGCAGTCACATTGACATACAGATTCACTGGTTGCAATTATTTTTCCGTTAAGGTCAAAAATTCTTCTAGTTGGTAACCACCTAAGGTAAGATCTAGGTGTACTAGGCTTAGGTGAAGCAAGTCTTTTTTTGGACCTTGCCTTTTTAGGTTTCCTGACTTTTGGCTTATGTTTCTTTTGATTTTCATCATTTGAAACATTAGCACTTTGGTTTTTCTTTGTAGATTTCATGCCATTTACATACTAAAGCACACATTCATCATGATTAGCGGTAATTAGACATTGCTTACATGTAGCACAAATAACCTCAGATTTTTCATTTCGAATTGCAAGCTTAATGTTATTACATTCAGATGACGTATGGTCTGGATAGTTAGAAGACTGTAAACTCCTATGGTTTTCTTCTATTTTCTCTAACTTATTCGAGAGGCAACTACTCTTAGACTTAAAAGGGACCTTATCACTCTTAGGATTGTTCCTAGGCTGTGGTCTTCTGGTCCTAGTAGTGCTTTTAACGTCTTTAGGAGAGAAACCATTTGATTTGGAATTTACATCATTTTTAGTGAAGACATGAGGTTGTGAAACAGGGATTGATTTTGTCCTAACGCTTGCTTTTACATGTTTGTTAAGCACAAAGTTGTCTACCCTAGAAGCTTTAAAAGGATTAATCCTAAAGATTCCTGAAGCAATCACTCTTTCATTGTTTACAACAGTTGATTCTTGAGAGGAAGGTGCCGAGTTTGAAGTGACTGGTTTTGACAAATCATTCGACTTACCAACCTTGGGAAAAAACATAGATTTAGGGAAATGAGTTACAGAATACAATTTTGGTTTAGAAGAAGAAGGTGGTTTTCCCAAGATTGATTGCTTTGAAAACTGAGTATTCACACTCGTACCTTTGTTGGTGTCCTTTTGTTCAGAAACCTTATCAAATAACTGAGCTCTCAACTTAGCATTTTCATAGATCGTGTCATGTAATTTATCTTGCAAAGAGTCAATTATAGCTTTGGTTTGAGCCCGTGTCACTTTGATAGAGTCAAACAGGTTCTTGTATGTGGTCTTAAGATGAGCATTTTCTTTAGCATAATTCAAAACCTGAAACTCTAATTCCACGTTCTCATTCTCTAGTTTCTGAGACAAAGGATCAAGGGTATTTGATACATATGGAGTATCCTTACTTTTACCCTTTTGATCTCCCAACTGAGCTTGCAACCGTTCGATCTTTTGTTGCATGTCATTATAAGCTTTATCGTACGAAATTTTGTCATATTTGCATTCTTCACACTTTTTGTACCAATCATTCCAAAGTTTAGCATATTCATTCTCCTTTTTAATGATACAATTTTCAAATCGTTCTTTCGTACGTTCAAGCTCAGTTTGGAGATTTGATGAATCTACAACAGATGGATTTTGCACAATAGACATAATATCTTGACTGACAACTGCTCTCAAGAGACGCTCAATTTCCAATTCCAATGCCTTGTGCTTAGCAAGAGATTCATCAGCTTCTTTTGCAAGAGATTTAAAGTCTCGAACAAATTTGGCTGCTTCTTTCAAAAATTGTATTTTGAAATTTTGCACTCTAGCATCAACTTGGTTAACGATAGGGAAAATTTCATCTTTTACAATTTTGTGAATCTCTTGGTGAGCAGAAGACGACCAATTGTGTATATCCAAAGTCATTTTTTGTTTGACAACACGTTGAAGAGTCACAATGGTGCTTTTTACCTCATTTAGAAATTTTCGTGCAACACTTGGTGTAGTATCATCCGAAAATTCTTCATTTGGTATTGAAAATGATTTAGAAACATTGGCCGTTTTGGAAGTATTTGAAAAATACGACTCTTCACGTGACTTGGCCGTTTGAGAAACAAAAACCCCCGAAAGATGATTAATCTTAGTATAATTTGCCGGTTTTATTTCTTTGTTCAATTGTTTCATTTTTAGACGACTCTCTTGAGCAAGTTGCAGTGTCTCTTCCGAATCATACACAGCAGGAGGATCATGCTTTTCTAATAACACTTTGCCATTATACAAACTCTGTTGTTTCTGCTGAGCTTGCTTGAGATAAAAAGGATTTTGATAACCCAAAGCCATTTTCTGTTCGGTGTGGTAAAACGAGTCTGGCTTAGGTGAAAGCATGTGCATCGTTTGAATCGATTGACCCGTTTTAACCAAAATATTATCTAATTCCTTTATCTTATTCTCAAGTTGAATTTGTTTATCAAGAAGCTCGTCTTCGCGTATTTTGAAATCAGACTTCAACTTTTTCTTTTCTTCAAGAAGAGAAGAAACAGTTGATTTTTCCTTTGAAAGCTGTTTATTTAAATTTGAAATTTCCTCATTCAAAGTCGTTATTTGTTTACCGGAACTTAAGTGAAGTGCATTTATCTTTTTAGTAAGACATTGTTCTTGATAAACAGACTTTTGATAACATCTTTCAAGTTTGAATATTTTTCTTGACTATTTTCAAAACACCTTTCTTGATTTTTATATCTAGCAAGCTTAGTGGTCAATTCAGCATTAGTTTCTCTCAACTTGCGATTGACCGAGTTGACATTCTCAACTTCAATTGCTAAATTATTATATAATGAATCATATAAAACACGTGTTTCCTCAACATTTGCAGGATGTTGTTCTACTGTTCCACACTAGAAACCGCAGAAATGACATTACTATCATTCTGTTGTACTTGGTGTGGTTCAGGAATGGGCTCGAGTAGTTCAGTATACTGCTCTTCTTGAGTAAACATATTGAATATATCATTATCATAACAATTTTCAGAATGGTGTACCTCAGCTGATCCATCTGAATCATAGACGGGAGCGTTGTCAGTCTGAGTACCCAATGTCGATGCTTGCTGCAAATTATCCTTTAAAGTGCAGTTCGCATTTACTTCCTCAATCTCATCATAGGCACCTGCAGCAGCCATGAAATCAAATTCCTCAGAATTAAGTTGGATCCCTGCTTCTTCCTTTTGAGCAATCTGTAGTTGTGTCTGAAGATAAGCAGCATCCCTTTTCCTTGGCTTTACTGTGCAGTTGCTGGCATAATGACCCTCTCCTTGACAGTTGTAACACCTTATCGGATTTCCATTAATCCCATTACTATTACCCTCAGCCCGTGCTGCTACAACATTTCCATTCCCATGCTGATTTGCAATCCCTGGAACAACACTAAGCCCATTCTGATTCCCAACATTCTGAATACCCTGATTCTGAACTGCATTCTGCCCAACCAAATGTCCTACATTCTGCACTGCATTCTGTCTAAACTGGTTCCCAACATTATCATCAACCATTAGCATCTGTCTGTCTTGATCTATATTCATACCCGATTGTGCAATCTGACTGTAGCAAGGGTTTGATGAACTTCTTTGGTTGTTGTTTGTTGGAGTGGTGTTGTTTAGCTGAAATGCCTTAGACATGAGTTCAAGTGCCATGTCTAATGCAGTTGTGGGATCTGAGATATCTTCGGGATTTTGCATTGGTTGTTGCATGTAGTTCGTGTTGAATGAAGGTTGTGGGACAAAGTTGTTGTTGGGTTGTGGATGTTGTAGGTTGGTAATGAGTGATGATTGATCTGGGTAAAACGGAGTTTGAGTGTTTGCCATTAATGCCAAAGGATCATGTGTGTTTGCAAGTCATTGTGCTCTAATAGCATTGATGTCTTGTTGAGTTGACATTGCAAAGGTGATGTGAAATGATAGGCAAGGATCTTTAGTGGGTAAAGTGATCGTTGTTGTGGATTGAAACCAATTGATGTTCACGGGATTTTACAGATCTTAGATTTAAACCGAGAAAAGAATTGAATCTTTCGTGGGATTTTACAAAATCAAGAAGAAACCGTGAAACAATAATTAATTGTTGTTGAAGAAATCGTTGTTGTTGATGAAGTACTTGAGCTTAATTAACGATTCTTAGAAAACTTGAAATAAGGACTGACGGTGAAATTAATTAAAACTAAAGGGTTAAATAAAAAATATGAAAAACAAAAAACTAAAATGAAAATGTGAAAAATAAAGGGTAATATTGAAAAAAAATTAAACCTAAGGACTAGTAGTAAATTAATTGAAAGTAAAAGGTTAAAATTAAAAATGTTTTTTTTAAAACCTAAGGTCTATTAGTAATAATATTTATAAGCTATGGCTAAAGTGAAACTTTTGGAAAGATAAGGGTATAAAGTGTAAAAGTAAAAATTTAAACAATATTAAAAGATTAAAACATCATGCACGTTTTTTAATTCAGTTAAGTCCGCCCGTTATCTCACATATCCTCAGGGGTATTTCTGTCTTTCCATGTTTTATAAGGACTGACCATGTAATTTTAATTCTAGAATACTCTTTTAACTAGAATACTTTTTATCCATAATATTTTTTTATAAAGAATTAAAAAAAATTAGGGGGTGGGATTTTTAAAAAAAAATCCCTAATTTTTTTAAAAAAATTAATTTTTTTTGTACTTTTTTAAAAGTTAAAATTTACGTTGTTATTCGTTAAAAAAATTAAAAAATTTTCGTACTTTATAAAATCTTAATTTTTTAAAATAAAGTTAAATCTTTTTTCGTGCTTTTTATATTTAAAAAAAAATATTTGTTAGTTACATATTTTTCTTAAAAAAAAAATTAATTTTTTTTTTTTTTCAAAAATTTTAAAAATAAATTTCGTACTTTTTAAAAATCTTAATTTTTAATTTTTTTTCCTACTTTTAGAATTTAACATTTTTTTAAGTTAAGAGAAAATAAAAGAGTTAAAACGTCTTTGCTTTTTTACTTCAATTTTCTTTTACGTTTTTATTTTTTCTTAACTTTTAAAAAAATTCAATTTTTTTCTTAGAAAAAAAATTAAAAATTTATAAAGTATGAAAACAATTTTTTTTAAAATTAAGATTTTAAAACTTTTTGTACAAATAAATTAATTTTTTACGAAAAATAACGTAAAAAAATATTTTTTTTAAATATAAAAAGTACGAAAGCAGATTTAATTTTTTTTTAAAAGTTTAAGGATTTTACAAAGCACAAATTTTTTATAAAAAATTGTATAGAAAATACTATGGTTAAAAAGTATTATAGTTAAAAGAGAACTCACTTATAAAATACATGGTCAGGTCCCAAACCCCCCACTGCCCTCCCTCCCACACCCCCAAACGGCAACAAATCTCAACCTTCCCTCCAACCCCAGCCAATTGCACACTTTTAGCATTATAATTCCCACTAAATTCCCACGTTTCACCCCTCCTCCCTCCACCCCCGCACGTTTCCACCAAACGGGTCATAGTTCCAAACCCACCTTTACTCCCCCTTAACCAAAGACTCTAAAAAGAATTACACCCGATTACCCTCCTTTATTATCACCACGATAATCGATTGAAAGATATTTTAGAATTCAAACTCTGTAAACAAATGAACTATTGAACTCGATCGGATTATCGTCGTGTGAAAAGCGAATATACCTACGTTTATGAAAAAGTACTGTACGATCACAATGGAATAAGGTTAGAAGTCCCGTAAGTAACCGTCACTTGAAACTGAAAAAAAAAAAAGCCGAAATTACTTACTTAAAACTAATAGATTTTGCCCTTGATTGAGTTTTAGAGACCTGAATTCCCTAATCCTTGTGAAAAAGAAACTTGTAAGTGCGTATCCGGTCAAGCTAGAAGTTGCGAGTTCGGTTGATGAAGAGGCTGCGAGTTCGGTTGATGAAGAGATGCGAATCCGGTGGTCCTTCAACAATTGTACTAGCGTCCTTGCTTTTGTCTTTATCGCCTTATCTTCTTGCTTGTCTTCAACCCGAGAATACCAACAAAACCTAAACGTCTTTGATGCTAAAAATGTGGATCTATGTTTCCTTGGATGTTTCAAACGTAGACCACAATAAGCCAACCTCAAAAAATAAGCCACTTCCAAGAGATATAACCAACCAAAAGCTTAAATAAGATTTGAAGATAAGCTGTTAAGCCTAAAATAAGCTACAAAAAGCTACAACTCAGAAGCTACTGATGACGAGGAAAAATAAAGAACAAAGCTTTTGTAGTCTAATAAGTTTAAACCCTAAACTAACTAATACATAAGCTCGTGGCCTAGTAATCTATCAACAACTTGGAAAAAAAAGCTGGTAGAAGCCCTAATAAGCCACAAACATAATTTGAAAATTTGCTAGTTTAGGTGTGAAAGAAGAAGAAAAAAATATATCTTTTTTGACAGATAAGTAAAGTAGAGAAGAAAGAAAAACTAGCAACGAGTAGAAAAGAAAGAAGCAAGTTTTTGATACCAAAAAAAAAGTTTGATTATGTAAGCTTTTAACTCATTATCTCAAAAAAAAATAATACTTCTTTTAAGACATTTATCTAGTCGTGACAACAAGGCAAAAAAAGATAACGAGATGTGAAGCCCAAAATAAGAAACAAAGAAATAAGAAGAAAAATAACAGTATGTAAAATAAGCTCAAATATGAACTAAGCTAATAAGCCGAATCAATAAGCTATAAACCACCACAACGAAACCACTAAACCCAACCTTGGCTCTTGATACCACATGTTAAATGATATATTATTTCATCATCATAAACACAAAATAAGAGAAAAGATTTTAGAGAGAGAGAAAGAACTAGAGAGAGAAATAAAAGAGAGAATGGTTACTTGTTAAGAAAAGAAATGAGAAGCAACACCCTCTTCACACTTGGAGAGGGCTTTATATAGTTACAAGAGATAAAACCCTAGATGGTTTGTTTGGGCTTTATGTTGGGCTGAACATAATACAAATGGGCTTAAGCCCGTCACCTAGGCCCAATTAACTTAAATGAATTCTCGTAAACTATGTTTTTCTTATACAAGGCTCGGGAATAATAATGACCATCACTTTATGTAAAAAAACGGCTAACAAGTTGACCCGGTCAAATCGGTAATTACCGACTTGACTCCATCTGAGTCATTTTTTGCATAAATCGGCTGAGGCAAAATCGACTGAGTCAAAATTGGTGAGGTGCTAAACCGGTAAAATTGCTAAATCGGTGAATGTCTAAATCAGCTAGAACTATACTTTTTCCTAAAATATTGTATCTTGTCTCCTTACTTTTCAAACCACAATATTCATAAGGAAATAATCCCAGAATACTGAAAAAGCAGTTTAAGATGCAAAGAATATTAAGTTCAAAAGACGTTTTGGGGAAGAAAGCTTAAAGCTTTTTGAGTTAACGGTAAACGCAGACCCCAAAAACATGTAAATAAGCTGAGGCCTAAAAAAACTTAACATTAAGCTCGAAATAAGCAGATATAAGCCATAACCAACTAAAAATCTGTAACACCCCCTTTAGATATACAAAAAATAAAGATGGGACACTAGGGTGTGATACACACATCATAAGCACCAGCTGTGGGTTTTTTCTCATCAAATAAGCCTACGAAATAAGCAGAAAAATAAGCTATAATAAGCTATACGCACGACACAACAAACACAAATACAAAACACCCCCGGTTGGCTCTTGATACCAATTGACACGATACAAAAACATCTTTTCGGGGGGTGTTGGGTGATCAAAATACATAAGATAAATCATGGTAGTTTTTAGTGAGAGAAAGTAGAGAGATGGTGAGATGAACACAAAGAGAATATTAGATTAGAAAGAGAAAGAAAAATACAATGAACATCCACACCCCCATGGAGAGTCATGGGGGGTATTTATAGCCTTATCCTAAGCTATCTATCCCTCGTTTACAATATTAGTCCATGCGTATAGCAGTTGGTCTATAGCTAGTCCAATAGCAATTTTTTTGACAACAACAAAAAAATGCAGAAGAAAAGACTAGGATCGAAATGATAAATTGAGTATTGTTATTTAGAGATGAATGATTTATAAGGTGAGAGTTGAATGTTGGGTTTTAGTATGTGGGTGGGGGGCAATTTGAGTTTTGGGTGGAGGGCATTTTAAAATCGATGAAAAAGTAAACTAATATCTCATCTTGTTGGGCTAGCCATGGATGACACCGCCCTTAAACTATATGCATGCACCACCCCTAAGAGTGTGTAATTCCTAAGTTTCTACATAGTTAAACATATCTTTCCTTGCCCTGAATTTTATACTATTGGGAATTTTTACGTTAAATTCGTGTGTAATCTTTTCATGCATTTCATATTTTAGTTGTGGTTTTGCTTCAATCCAATGTAACTTCCTCAATAGTAAATCCGATCCTTACTAGTTTTCACTTTTCTCTAATGGAAAATATCATATTCTACGCCATATAATTTGTACACAATCTGTTACGGGAGTATTAGGTTGGCAAAGATCCTCGAGCAAATCTATTTTTTCCTACTAGATATTTTTGGTTATAAAATTGGCAACCCCAGCGTCCTCGTCCCTTGGGCAAATTAAAACCCTACGAAACTAAAACCCTACTCACCATGGATCTGGATATTAACATGTCGTGTCACATTCCTTTTGAAATCCAAGAAGAAATCATGAAGAGACTTCCTATCAAATCGTTGATTCGATTCAAATCTGTTTCTAAACCATGGATGTCTCTAATCCATAGCACCAAATTTATTGTTCAGTACAAACTGAGGCAGCATCTTCTACTTGTAAAATACGATGATCTCGGGGATAATGAGGCTAAATATGTTTCATTTGTTGATGATGATACTTTCCCAAAAGATAAGTTCTCCTATACTGTCCCCATGTCTGTTAAATTACTTGACAAACCATGTATTATAGGTTGCTCAAAAGGCTTGTTGTGCCTGTACAGTAAGAAAACTGATACTGCTGTTCTTTGGAATCCTGCAATAAGGAAATCTGTTACTATCAATATGCCTGATGTGTTAGTAAGGTATCCCCATGGATATCAAACTGTTATTGGGTTCGGGGTTCTTCCTAACACTTGTGACCCTAAGCTTGTCCAAATTACATATAGTTGGGATATGTTGGGACAGATCGGAAGGCGATTTGAGTTTTTTACATTAAGCATTTTTACATTAAGCACACGGGCTTGGAGATCGATCAATCTGCCTCGTAAATCAATTGTGTTATTAGACGATCACATTGATATAAATGGGTTTATTTATTGGCATGCTAATCATAGAGATGAAAATAACATGGATAAAAGCTATCATGTGATTATGTCTTTTGATATGACAAGTGAAGAATTTACACAAATAAACCTCCCACGTAGTCTACCATTGGGCGGTAACGTTATAATGTCTATAACTAAGCTAATGGAGTCTCTTGTTGTGTGTGAATACATTTATGGGGGCACTTATTATGATGTATGGATGATGGAGAATGGAACTTCAAATTCGTTTAAAAAGATTTTCACTATTGAGATGCTAGATGCAAAAATATCAAGAGGATTTGGCTTTAGGAAGAATGGCGAAATTATAGGCAAAAGGATAAACAGAGTGGATACACTTTTTGTTTATGATCCATACTTAAAACTAAAAAAAGAGATTGGTGTTTATGGAAAGACATATTCATTATATGTGAACTCCTACATGGAAACACTACTTTTGCTTGATCAATGAGAATACTAGACTTTTGGAGTACATACTCAAGGTATGCAGATTTAAGTGCAAATGTATTTTTTTTGAACGACAAATTTTATTAAAAAAAAACTAGCAAGGAGCTAGAAAAGATTACAAAATAAGACAATTAGGGTTCTTAATCCAACTAACCCAATTGATTTTAAACTTACAACGATTAGAAATCCACAAATAGGACAATTGAACAATGTCATCGAAAAGGAGATCTCGCCTAGGCTGCTTGGATCCAGACAAAACCTAGTTTCTAAAGCGCCAAATAAGCCACCACATGATGTAGCAAATGCCTTCAAGAAACGTCTTCAACTGTTTAGGAAAACGGGTGTTGTTGAGCCAACTAAGCCAATCTTCGTATCTATCAAAAGAAATAGAATCCATCTCCCACCATCGCAAGAATTTGTTCCAAACTTGTCGAGCTAAAGGACAAGAGAAGAAAATGTGAGATGTAGATTCCGCCGCCGAGTTACAAAGAGGGCATAGAATCGAAGGAATGTCCATCCCTCTAAGCGAAAGGTTGAGCCTAGTAGGGATCTTGTCCAAGAAAACTTTCCAAGCGTGAATATTCACCTTGATAGGGATAATCTTAACCCATCTAGTAGGAACATCATTTTTAGGCAAGATGTTGTCGTCTATGCAAATACGAGTAGACTTGACCGAAAAATCACCAGAGGATTCGAGAGACCAAAACCACCGATCACACATATTAGGAAGAGAGATGCCAGTAGTTCGAGAGCCAAGCAAAGAAAACTGTTCTTCTTCAACCCCTCCTCTAGGAGGTCTTCGAAAAGAGTGTATCAAAGATGGTTGACTTAACTTAGAAGCGACGCTAATAGATTTGCATGTCTCAAGAGCATGCAACCTCTGTATTAATAGTAGCATTTGTAAGTTTTCAATAAATTAAAGGGCGAATGACTTAAAAATGCATCGAACTTGTTCATTTTTACTGTTCTGTGTAGCCATATTTATTTTTTCCTATTAAATCACTAAACCTGGTGATTTCGTACATTGTGTGTAGCGGTGACCTGCTTGACCTGCTGGAGCAGGTT
>BQNB010076151.1:2753-31245 GCA_026074375.1 Tanacetum coccineum | reverse complement strand
AGATAATGGTAATAATTGCCATCATTGTCTATATTTACTATTTTACATTGGCTATATGCACAAAAAGATTATATGCAATAAAAAAAACGATAAACACAGGCAGGGGCAACTTCAACTTAACGCTTTGGAGGCATAACACTGTCACACAAGGGAGCGTTACACAAGGGGACGGCGACAGAAGGGAGGCGGAGGCCGGAGGAGGAGGAAGAGAGAATAAAACTAAAAACCTAGTTCAGAAAAACATTATACTTTGATATCATGTAAATTATGTAAACCCGAATCAACGCAAATTGCATATGTAAAATTAGGTTCGGACCAAGTACACTAAAACCTCAGCTAACATGCTACCTTTTCTAGTTCTCGGTTTTGACGGTTCCCAACGGTTCACCTCATCCGGTTTGGCTAGATTTTGAAATGGATCGACCTGCTCCCGGTTCCCAGTTGAACCTGCAGGTCCGATCCAGGTTGCAAAACATGCATGTGTTGCCAAATATATATCCATTTTCATATGTATGGTTAGTTTGAGTGGGTAGCATTCCCATGACAAGGTCCATTTTTGAGGGAGGTGCTCCCCATCATGGAATGCTTTCATGTCGCACTCATATGCGAAGCAGGTACCCACTCTGAAAGCCTTAAAATGTCCCCCAAATGAAGATTAAGGAGTCATCTTGATGCATTATCCGGGAACCCCATCTATGTGTTCCAAAAACAGTCAGGGATTGATTCAGCATATACAAATGGCTTTTACTTTACCCATACTCATATGTGCACATACCTGAACTCACATTAGATAATCTGAAATCGAAAAACAACCTGTAAAAGACGTCATATGTTAGCAACTTCCAAACGTTTCATATGTCAGCTCAAAAACTTTGATCTATAAATAAGGCTTAAAAGCCATGAAACTAATCGCAAGATATCCATAAACTAAAACATGGATAACACCGATAACGTTGATCCGAATATGGATAACGTTGATCATCCGAACATGGATAACACTGATCCAAATATGGATGACACTGATCCGAACATGGATGACATTGTTCCGAACATTGATAACTACATGGATAAAATAGCTCAAGAATGGAAAAAACTAAGTGGAGAAACCAACTGGAAGGACATGCTAGATCCTCCATCACCTCAACTTCGTACCTACATCAACCACTATGGTGAAATGGCTGAAGCAACTTATGACGCATACATCAAGATTCCACAATCAAAGAACGCTGGAAACGTTCGCTTTGCTCGTAAGAATCTATTCTCTCAGACGGGCCTGCTCAAAGGCCGACCCTTGAACCAATATACCGTCACTAAATATATGTATGCTACATCTGCTCTCATACTTCCTGGTACATCCGTCACATCTGTGTCCCCACATGCTTGGAGCAAGAAGTCTAACTGGATTGGTTTTATTGCGGTTGCTAATGATGAAGGGAAAAAGATGTTGGGGAGGAGAGACATTATGGTTGTTTGGAGAGGGACGGTTAACCAATCTGATATGATTCATGATGCTGAATTCAGAAAAGTTTTGGCTCCAAAGATATTTGGGTTAGTTCATAAGGATCTCCCACGAATACATGAAGGTTGGTACTCAATCTACACCACTGATGATCCGAATACGCGTTACAACAAAATCAGTGCACGAGATCAGGTGCGCAAAGTTAAATTATACCTCATGTGACATCACTTTTATTACCAGTATCGACATAAAGAACTAAAATTTATGCCTAAAAACATGTGTAATACATTAATCATTTGACATGTGGCTATTGCATATTCTCTCTTGTGTCTTCACTCTTTTCTTTTCCCGGCACATCTCGATCTAGCTTATTGTTAGGCACATATTTAAGCATGGGTTTTAGACATGACAGTCCAGTTCCTTTTACTGTTTCCGTTAAGACTTTGTTACGTTAAGAGCAAAATGTTGGTCTTGTCTCGCAAAACAAAAGTGAGGCGTACAAGGAAGACTACATCTATCTTAAAATAAAGGACCCATTCATTTGTACGTGGCCAAGTTACATTCAACTTAAAGATATTCTGTTCGACTATCCCTCAATGTTTACATAGCTTCATATTATTGTCACAAAATTTGTAGGCAATGAATGAGATCAAGAGACTAGTGAACCAATACAGGATGGAAGATATTAGCTTGACCATAACTGGTCACAGTATGGGTGCAGCAGTCGCAACCCTAAACGCGGTTGACATATGCTTTAACGGACTGAACAAGCAATCAGTTACGCCACCCAAGTCCTGCCCAGTGTCCGTCTTTGCTTTCGCTAGCCCTAAAGTGGGAGACTCTGGCTTTCATAAAGTTTTCACTTCCTACAAAGATCTTTATTGCCTACGCATCAACAATTCACTAGATGTGGTACCAAAATACCCATTGTTGGGGTATATGGATGTTGGGGTTGAGATGGTGGTTGACACATCAAAGTCAACATACTTGAATGGTCCCGGGAATCCAGGAAGTTGGCATAGCATGGAGAACTATATGCATTGTGTTGCAGGGACACAAGGCAAGAAGGGAGGGTTTAAGCTTGATATTAAGCGTGATCTTTCGCTTATAAACAAGTTTTCGGATAGTTTACCGGATAAACATGGCGTGCCTCATAATTGGTGGAATGAGAAGCATCTTGGTATGAATCAAAAACAGGATGGAACTTGGGAGATGCAAGATCATGAAGAAGATGATAACAAGACATGAAATCATCATGTTGAAGTTCATTCAACTCCCACAATATTAGGATGTGTTGATGTTTGAATATTTTGTGTGTGGCTTTTATGTGATTACTTGAGTCTAGTTTGTGGTGTTTGTATTGCCATATGAGTCTGTGTTAAAGTTTAATAATAAGTGTGGATTGTCTGATTGATATATAAGTGGTGATGCTAAAATATGATGTTTGAATAAAAGTAACATGATGTTTGTTATTACTGTTTGAATACATTATTTTTGTTCAACTTTGTTACATGTTTTTGTTAGAAGCTGGAACAGCATAAAATAAATATAATTTCATAATTAAGGATCTGAATTCACTAATACGTACTGTATTCATAGTATAAACTTATGTATCACTAACTTAATTTAGTTTGTTGTTTAGTATTAATAAAATGATTACTGTATGGTATTTACCAGATTTCATGGTAAATACCTTTGTAAATACTATGATCACTAACTTAAAAAATCCTGACATGAAATCTGGTATTGACATAGGTCCCTGGTTTTAAGTCGATATAGGGGGCATTGCGCGTGGTTGCTGCTTGCTGTCTGTTATATATTTTTTAGTTGTTCTTTCAAGCTATAGGTAATATGGTTTTTTGAGGGTCTGATGTTTTTGGTTTTTTTTGCCCCCTTGTGTGCATCTCGTAGGCAACGGGAGTGACTCTGGCTTGTATTGAAGATTTCTATGTTGATATTATATTATTAGCTTTTCGGAAAAAAAAGAGTGGTGATCACAGTTCGGTGAAGATAAAAGCAGCTAATAGCTAATAAATTGTTCACTTTCTATTCACACTGAACATACAATTTAGCTTGGTGCAATAATGTACCTTATCCCTTCTCTTTATCTTGCAATAAGAAGTAAAACCTTCGGTTATATACTGAGATCACTTTCGCGTTCCTGGTTCAAGAGAACCTTATTAGCACTTGTTATAATATATAAGACCCCAAACTAACAGATAATATGCAAAGCTTCTTGATTAGATCACTAATCATAATACAATGGCATAAAGTTCCTTATAGAACTGATTGCTCAACAAACTTATGTTGTGCCGAGGAGGTCATTCGGAAGATGAAACAGAAAGGTTTAAAGGCCGCAACATTCAGCAGAAACTCATAATGGCAAAATACTCTCATTTTCAGAAAACATAGCATCTAGAAGGTCTATAAGACTAGACTGCATATTTGTATCTAGATATTCTAAATTATCTTAAATCAGAAAAGTACCAAAGTTGAAAAACTTAAGAACATATCACAAAGAAAACTGACATGCACTTGCATTGTTCAAGCCTTTTCCTAGAATGCATTCCAACCATTGTCCCAGTAACAAAAGAGGATTTTTAGATAAAGAGACATGATCCTCTACAGTTAAGCCCACTCCTTCGATCAACTCGTAAAAAAATCAACGGTATCCAATCCCGTCTTCCACGGAAATAATGGAGGAGGTGAGATGTAGACAGCCTTACCACTACCGAAGGTAGAGAGGCTGCTTCCAAAGGACCTCAGACCTTTTTACAGGGAGTGAGGATCGAACCCTCGCCTCTGTCTCTAAAGGAGAGGGGTTTTCCAACTGATCCAACTCGTATCCAAGCCTATCTCATTTTAGCAACAGCACTCATGAAGTAATAGTGAAGAAAGGTTCTCATGGATGGTGTATAGCATGCCAAAAGAAGTTCCTTAAAAGCTATCTCCTTTATATAGGAGAAGACTAGACAAAGCCCCACCTTGATTAACAGAGTCCCCAGTAGTCTGGATTAAAGTAATAGTCATAAGTGAAGTACTTCTGGCTTCAGGCTACAAGAAATAAAGTATAAGACGTAAGCAAAATTACTCCGTAAGCAAAATTTGTTGTGCAATGAGCCCTGCAACTATTAGGCTTTGGATAACAGTTGACATAAGGAAAGCTGTCTGCAATGAGATTTTTTTCTTGTTCCTTATTCTAACTATATCCGTGTAACGTATTTATAGTGATGAAACATTTTTCTTCAGCTTATATACCAGACCTTGATTGATAACAATTCATGAAACATAGAAGATCAATATGCAAATGACCCGGGAAATAACCATCCCTTCAATCCTCTATGCTAGCACACTAGTCAGTACATAGTAGTACTTCATGAATGCAGTGTTATACCCTTTTATAGCTTTTAGTTCCTTCATCTTTAATTTGTGAAGACTTATTCACAGCTATGTTATGAATAATCATATAGCATAACTTTGATTTGCAACAGCACGAAACAGAAAATTCTATCTTCATTCATTTTTCTAACTTTTAAAACCTTTCAAATGTCTAATATCAATCTCAAACTGATGCTCCTTTTCCTGAGATATATGGACCGAATTAGTCAATCAGCATACTATATTGACTAAAATCACAACACATCTAGTCCATCTAATAGTGATACTTATTCAGTTCTCTTTAATCATTAAAAACTTACAGCATTATCATATGGCAATCCATAAAACGCACCCTGTTCATCAGCGCTATTATATCCCTCGTTTTCACAATGAGACTTTGGAGACAAAGGCCAACCGGCCAAACATTCACTCATCTCGCCAATCCACTTCTACTCCTGAAATTTAAATCCCCTTAACCGTTAACTTTAGTCCCAATACCTCCAAAACCAAAAGCGTCACTTTTCAAAACATCTTTCTCTTCTTCCGCCTCATTGATTACTCTTAAGCCATTAACTTTAGTCTCAATAGTCCAATACTCTCTCCTCTAGCACCACATCACTCTCGTCTTCATAATTATCACTGGTTTTATGTAGCCCTAAGATCATCAATAACATGTTCTATAGACTCTAGACCTTCCGTTTGACTCGAAATTATCAGTTCTCGAAAAACAACACGAGTCATATTTCTTATATTTACGCAACTGCAATGATCAGGAAACAGTACTAGTTTTCGATTTATCGTGTGTTTTCGAGTTTAAACAATCCGTGCATTCCCCTAACAATTCTCATGAGATTAAACAACAGAATCCTTTCAAAACTAAAGTGAATATTTACATTCAGTAACGTAGAATTATAATTACAATCAGTAAAACCTAAAAACGCAATTAAAAATAATATAAAAAGTAAATTGGTCAAGGTAATACGAGAGTTGACCTAGAAATGAAGTCAGACGAGTGATGTGAAGAAATGTGAAAAAGGTGTTGTCTTTTGTGTTGGTGAAAATTATTGAGATGATTAATTGGGTGTTTGTTTCGGCTTATCAAACAAAAGTTCATTTGGGCTTATATTTTGTAAGCTCAAATTTTCTGGCTTATTTTGAGACTTGAGAGCTTATATAAGTTTATTATGATATAATAAACTTGTAAAAGCCTCCAAGTCTTAAAATAAGCCATAAAATTGGAGCTTATAAAATATAAACTCAAATCAAATTTGATTTCAGCTTATATTTCATAAGCCCCAATTTTCTGGCTTATTTTGAGACTTATGGACTTATATAAGTTTATCATATCATAATAAACTTATATAAGCCCACAAGTCTCAAAATAAGCCGAAAAATTAGAGCTTATTAAATATAAGCCCAAATGGGCTTATGTTTCATAAGCCGAAATAAACACCCTCTAAGACTAATAAGGCACCCTCAACAACTACCATCCCGGGCGACCGACAAGGACCCCCATGGTCGACCGACCATCGGGGGTAGCCTAAAAATATATGCCTAAGCCCGGTGTGTTAGCGTTCCGTTGATTATCAACCGTCGTCAGTTTTACTTGCCCTCGGGGCACATTTTAGAAAATAAATTTCTATAAAATAAAATTTTAGAAGACAGATCAACAGTTTTACCAGATTGGCGTGAGGTTATGACTTCAACTTATAGTATTTATAATATTTCAAACACAGGGCACAGGTCGCAATGAAACATGTTCATACCAAAAAAGCGAGACGTGAGCAAACAAAATATGCAAAATAAAGAAACAATGCGACCCTTTATTCGGAGTAGGAAAGTAAATCCAAAATCGAAGTCTCAAAGCACGTAATTTGAATGCATAACCATCCGGCACAAGCAAACGCATAAAACTATATGTTAATAGACACCTAAATAATTATAATAATAATCTATAAAAGCTGCAGACCCTGATCGCACCACTCTTTGGTCAAATGACTAATCCATCAAATCTCAGCTGCAAATATCATTGATCCGTGACAAATAGTACACAACATATTGTTTATAGACAAACCCATCTATTATTGTGGTCGAAGAACATAAATGAATCTCCCGCTCAAGGTTTTTCTTTTCAAAGTAAAGCTGTAAAGGCTGGTTAATACAAGTATACCTCCTGATTTGTACCAAAACTATATATGTATGAGCCCCAAAACATGAGAAAGGGAAAAAGGCAAAGAAAAATTTGGACAGATTTATAGCAAAGGTAGGAGTCTGACCAGTCTGAGTAGGTATAATCTGCACCAATGTTAATCACCACTTTGGCAGATACGGCTACCAGCAATATGTTCGATTAAGCAAAAACAGAATCAAGTTGGCCTAAGTGATGATCATAATTGATGATGTTGTATAATGCCGCAATCTCCAACCTCGCCTCAGCAAGTGCTTCATGTACACATTTTGCAGCCTCTGCAGTGTCATTAAAGGGGGGTAAACTCCACATGTTCCGACATGATAAAAATCAGCTAAAAATATAGTGTTATGGCGGTGGGTGGGGGGGGGGGGGGGGGGGGGGGGGGGGGAGGGGGTGGAGGTGGGGTGTGGGAGTTGTAGGATTTGTGGGTGTTGGTTGTAAGAATGTAGTGGTGGGTTGGGTAGATGTAGAATTATGTAATGGAACCTTGTGTGACACGGGTTGGGGAGGTTATTTTATTGTATCTCTTAACTACCCGTGTCAGGGATTGGCGTAATTTGCGCCCATTCTAGCTAAGCCTTCACTTGGAATGTTGGTAGCCGTAATGGCAGTCTCTAGGGGTTAGTGTGGGTGTGGGGGGGGGGGGGGTGGTGGGTTATTGCTTGTGATGTGGGGTGGTGTGGGGGTGGTGGGGGGTGGGGGGGTGGGGGGGGTGGTGATGTGGTTTGGGGGGTGGGGTGTGGTTGGATATTCGTTGGTTAAATGTAGAGGGTTTTCATGGTTTTTGTGTTTTGAGTCCGGGCTATGCCCGTTCTATTGCCTATAATCTGCGATAGTCATGAATAACTCGTACGGATCCTACGTCCTTTGTAGCGCGTCTTGCAATCATTCAAAATCTGCCCTATCACTTATCGCTGGTAGGCAAACTAGGCCTCCACTTTATGAATGTGACCCGGACGGTGAGACCGGAGAGAAATATGTGAGCGTTCGCGTTCCTCCGAACCCCACCCAATATCGTAACAGTCCTGCTGCATGCTTATACACACACCAGTATATAAATCTCTGCCTAATAACAAACCCACCCCCAAACCAACAACCTACCACATAAATGTGTGTGTCTTTAGAAATATGTTACTCTGTCTGCAAGGAAAATGTACACACGTCCCTTCACCCCAACACCTACAACCCCACACCGCTCCCATACCACCACCCCACACCTGCATCACAACGGACCTTATCAGAAGCATAATATGAGCCTAGCCCAACAGTCACACATCCCACACTGGGGGTACTAGCGGCACCCGCGCTAACCCACCCAAATAACCCACACTTAATTTTTTTTTATTGAAACCCACCCGACAACCAACCACACACCAAAAACTTAAGGAATTTATACCGACCTATCATGGTATAAAGTAATGGGGGATAATATAAGATCTGGGGGGATATTAAAAAAAACCAAGTAAAATTACTATCATACCAACACCAGTCAATACGGGTTTCATCCGATATGTGGGGGGAAATCAAAATAGATGAAGATATACACCAACACACCCCACCAAACTAACACACTGCCCAAAATATTCAGAAAGAAAAACAACGAACCTAGATCACAACCACACCTACAACCTCCTGATTTGTACCAAAACTATATATGTATGAGCCCCAAAACATGAGAAAGGGAAAAAGGCAAAGAAAAATTTGGACAGATTTATAGCAAAGCCTGACCAGTCTGTGGTATATCTGCACCAATGTTAAACACACTTTGGCAATACGCTACCAGCAAGATGTTGCAGATTAAGCAAAAACAGAACAAGGTGGCTAGTGATGATGCGTAATTGATGATTTTTTATGGCCGCAATCTCCAACCTCGCTCAGCAAGTGCTTCATGTACACGATTTGCAGCCTCTGCAGTGTCATTTAGAGGCGGGTAACTCCAGCTTTCCGACATCTACAAGGTTTTAATATGTGAAAATTGGGTTATAACTTAGCTAAAATGCTTTTTCTTTAGCTCTTTGCAATTAAAAGTCAACTAAAATGGTTCAAGAAGTCGATCATTCAACGTAAATAGGTGAATATGGTGTATGCATGCATATATGAAGGCATCGTTATATATAAAAAAAAAATGATCATAGCCGCAAACTTACATCCTCGAGGCCTGTAAAAGGTCGAACTAGACCTCTTTCTCTTAGGCTTTTATGAAATTCACCAAATTTCCATTTACATCGCTCAGCCCCAACGACATATACAGGTTTCCTGATAATGAGCAAAAGAACAATATTACATATAAGTGTGAGGTGGTGCTAATTAACTTAAAATCAGGTCAATCTGGCTTGTTTTCTATATCCAACACAAAATTTATGGACTAAGCCAAATAAAAAACTGGTCAGACGTCAGCCAATGTTTTCTCAAATTCTTAAAACCATCATTTTATTGTGAGATTCAGATTATTTAACAATGAAGTTTTTGTAATGTTACTAAATACAGAAAAGGACAACATAAGAATTTGATACATCAGCCCAACCCCACTCCTTTTGACCTATTACCCAACCCACCCATTTTTCCAGCTCTAGTGTGAATCTGCTGTGACAATGAAAGCATCTGCCCAAGCTAGATGTCCCATGTGTTCAGTTTACAGTTCATTCTTACCCAGTACTGCAGGCTTCACTCAACATGCTTACTGAATCTGCTGTGACAATGAAAGCATCTGCCCAAGCTAGATGCCCCATGTGTGGATTTGGTTCTACATTGATAAAATACAAAACCTTTTATGTAAAAGAACAATAGCATAGCATATCAAATTCATCTGAATTGTCATGAGATTGTTTCATAGATATTATTAATTAACTAAGATTACCTTCACCGTCCCATACATAGACTTTTGGAAGGTCTCCGAGTTCTTTCCGCACGATATTTGCGACCTGTTGATAAACAGCGCATAAGAGCCCCACAATATATGAAAGATTCCTATGCAAACACAAAATATATGCAGAAAACGGATTGATCTGTAAGCCTAAATGCATTGCTCACATATCCACAAATACATAGTACATAAGAAGAGATGATGTGCATTCCCCAATGTCTTTTTTTTTTAATTTGTGGTGAGCCTACAATGGCATAGTACCTTATCTGGAGTCCTCCTCGAGAATGAAATCCTTACGCTCCCACAGCTATCAAGAACACCATTCAAATAGGTTGTTAACTGCTTTGCAAGGTCTGTGCCATATCTACAACGACCTACAAAGAACCCAGTGTATATAAGACACATTTACAATTATTTGAATCTGAATACATACTAGTATGTCAAACTAGAGGCCATGCTAATAACAGCAAAATTATAACAATAACTTCACGATAAGATACAAAATACATGACAATCCTCAAACAAAAAATAACCCACTAGATACAACTAGAATTGCTAGATACTTACTTGTTGGCCCCCCAATATTAACTACAATCAAGGGTTTTGGTAAAGGTGCAAACTCATCATGCCAGGCGATAGCTGCACTGCGAAGTGCGGCAGAGTCAACTTGATGCAGAGCCCCCATGGTAAGGACCTGATAGTGCATGGGGCAATAGCTAAGAACAGCACAACATTAACATAATTCACTATTAGTGTATAAATGCATACCACGTTCTTGTTAGGAGGCTCATCAGGAGTTATATACTTGCGTAAAAACTTAGGAACCTGTTCTTGTGCTTGAGGGGTCAGAGCATAATAATCATGTTGGGGAGTGACCACCAAGTCAAACCTGCTCAACTGTGATCGTGGATGTTGAATCTGAAACCAAATTATCAAGAGGATGAGAAAGAGATTCAGATGTATGTATACTCCAAAAGAGTCTCCAAGAATAAGCAAACCAAATCATAATTAATTATAGTACTTGGATATTTTTCAATCAGAAAAACTAATGTTAAATTGTTTGAAAAACATATTGAAAAATGAGAAAAGGATCACTCCACACTGTTCAATAGTATAGTCATTTTAAATGGAGTAGGAATCTGCTTTATAAATACATGAAAATCCTCACTAGCAGACGATGAATCTCGAAAAGAGACACAAACTTTAGAAAGAACAATTGTTTCATTCCAACTACAAAAATGTCCATTGTACTGGTCTATGGCACGGAAAGGGGATAAACTTGTAACAGACTACCACAAATAATGTCCCAGTTAAGCTACCTGAACAACAAACACATTTTCAGACGCTAATCTTCTTATAGAGCTTGCAATTGAGATTGTGTCTCTGCCACATGCAACCACCAACAGTGGTCCTTCCCTAAAAAAGAAGCAAAAAACAAAGTTTAATGATAAAATCCATACAAAATCAAGTTACCTTGAGCCAAAGAATATTAGATATGCTAAATTATGAATATAAAACATTCAACCTATCCCATATGTTATTAAAGTTAGTGATGCCCTCAACATGTTCATTTAATCTCCAAATAAGCTCATTCAATAAAGAGAATTGCAAAAATCGTCCTTGTGGTTTGGTCAAATTGCACGTTTGGTCCGCGTGGTATCAAAATTGCAATAATCGTCCTTGTGGGAACCTTGGGTTCCACTTTTAGTCCTTTGTCAAACTGAAATGACTAAAATACCCTTCTGTTTCTTTTTTTGGACGAGGGTATTTTAGTCATTTCAGTTCGACAAAGGACTAAAAGTGGAACCCAAGGTTTCCCACAAGGACGATTTTTGCAATTTCAATACCACGCGGATCAAACGTGCAATTTGGCCAAACCACAAGGACGATTTTTGCAATTCCCTCTTCAATTAAACAACTTCCGAATTTAATTTGTTATACAGCAAAAATATGGAGTACTACGCACTGAAATCCTATGATGAGTCAGTGGTATCAACGCTATATTTCATAAGGAAAAATTTGGTATCCTTAAATTGAAGAATATGCAGTTATTTGTAAGTTTAGAATGATAAACCACATACCCCAGCCTCATCTTCTAATGATAAGCCAAATCCCACTGAGAATGGGTTAGTAGTTGGTAGTTGGTACACCGTACAAACCAGCAACGAATATGCAGTGTCTACCATACCCAGCTAGACCAGACCAGTTAACAGTATAAGCATATACAAAGATTCCAATAACTTACGTAATACAAGTTAATAACAGGTTTCAAATTTTACTTACAGTAACACAATCTAAGAAAAAGGCTTACTTCTCAGCCGTTCCCCTTGCCATTGTTACTATTGATCTCACATCAGCTTCGAGTATAGATGATAGGCCAACACCACCACCATTTTCTCCAGTCAAAGATTGAACTCTACTCCTTTTACTTGTAAATAGAACTTGTGAAATCAATCTAATAATGTAGTATATCTGTTTATGGAGAGAAACTGGGAGCCAATGCATCCATTCATTGATTCCTCCTCTTGGCCTTGTAACACGCTGCATGAATTGCCAGAAAAACAATATGAACAAATTTGGATAGACAGGACGAGAACATAACACGTATAAAAAACAAGATGCTGCATTACTTTATACGCTTAAGTGCTCAATGGCAAATCTACCTAGCCCCATTTACTCTTGAGTTTCAGGAAGAATTAATTCTTAAAACACGTGCACAAATGCATATGTTGATGAGCAGGTAAAATGTTAAGACAGATGTCACATATTTAGGGATATAGATTCCAATAGATCAGTCAATGACGAGTGCATTCAAGTGCACCGGTCCCTATAAATCATCATATTATTTAACTTTAAATTTTGCTTAGCTCAGGCAATTTTTGCTTACATCTAAATTAAGGGAACCACTGAATCAGGAAGAGGCCAGTCTCCTCTGTTAGAAAGAAGTGGTATGTGTACATCAAAATGATTCAGAGATAAAGGAAACCCTACCTTATAGCTGAGAGGAGCTACTTGGATGTGCCCTTTTTCATTTAACTACGCAACACTATCCGGTCCATGTAAGAAAGCAAATTGTTAATGAGATGCAAACTTTTAGTTATACGCCTATATTTTTCTGTTTATATTCCAAATATAAGGTTATCGCAACACGAAAAATACACAAAAAACTACAGTTTCAATAAATAATTCTGATCCAAATTACATGTCATACAGCATTGAATTTTATGTTTGTTGGTCCCCTTCTCATCTGTTTCTGGATTTTAAGACAGTGGAGACTTGCATTAGATAATTTCTTAGATTTATTTAATTCTGCTACTAGAGCACAATATACATTTGTCACATTTTCTTCGGGCATTATTCATTTTGTCTGCGGCTGCGCTCCAGGATAGGTATATTCCCTATTTAGGCATGATGATTACACACATCATAGTAAGTCTGCACTAATATATATTCCCTAATTAGAGTACATTCTTCCATCAAAAGGCTTTAGTTGATAAACTCAAAAACATAATTCAGTAACATACGACCAAAATATGAAGGACGAGCAGCTCTAATGTAAATCAGCAAATAAAAAATCAGTAAATTGATGCAATATTGATAATCGAACAAACATAACAGAAAAATAATAACCAAGCAAGAACTGTAAAACCATAAAGCAAATAGGAAGAAAGTAAAAACTAAATATTGAGCGCAAGTGAATCTGTAATGTAACAGCAACTCAGCAAGTGGAACAAAAATATAAAACAAAACCAAAAGAGAGCGATGAACGACAGATCTACTAACATCACAGACGCGGAGAAACTGAAAGGAGTTTTGAAAAACATACATGGTTACACTGGAAGTATGGAAACTGTCAAAATGAAACAAATACATGTATGAGCAGTTCCTCGATAAAGAGATTCTCCTCTTTAACAACTCATATACATCCCTTTATTTACAAACGTGTTTGTAGAGGTCCAAGTCAGATGTAAACAAACATCACCTATATTTAACATTCTTACTCCCATATTTAGAAACAGAAGAGGGTCATTAAGAAAGCATTCATCCACCTATTAACATGTTACATTTCTTCAACATATGGATCTCCCTTAAAATTGGGACCTTATTGTTTCCACGTTGTCACTATATTTTCCCAGTCATAAGCCAAGTGAGTAACGTGGCATTAGTTGATTAAAATGATAAAGAGGCATGACATGCTACACATGTTCATTGATTATGAGCACCAACTGAAAGACCATATATCTTCGGGAAATCGTGCTATGTCACCCAAATGCCTTTCTCACCAAAAAATTACGGCCAAGTAACTAATAAGAATTTGTCCACCAGGCCATCAAAACCAACACCTAAAATTTTCTAAGTTAAGTTACACTGATACATTACCTTACAGAGCTGAGAGCACAGGATACACATTTACTAATCATTACTCAATAAACAGCTAGATAAACGTGTCTTAAATTAAACAAGCCAGATGCTATCAGTTTGTCTAATGCTCAGCAAACGCAAATGTCCACAAGCAACCTTAATAACAGAAAATATATATAAATTAGCACTCCCTTGATCCCAAGAGAAAGAGTCGTATCCACATAATCGACATCAGCTAACAATCAACCTAATTTAAGACATCAATTACCCCAGATACTTACTAAATAACATCAACAACAAATCCATGCCATTACCAAAATTCTTCAGCATAGAAGAATTTAACCGCAAAGACAGCATATTAGCTCAATCTAGCATATAAATAAAGTTCCTTCCATAAAAGCATCCGCAATGGATCCGCTTCAACTCGCAATGGGGTATTATCTATTGACATCAGTCTTCGGTCACCACTGCGGCCCCATCATAGTGTAGAGGCTTATGGTGTGGAAGCCGAGCTTCTTCACCTATGTGTCTTTTTTCTATGTCGTGTAAATAAAAACGGATGTGGTTTTCCCGGGAAGGGTTAGGGTGTGTTTAGTTGGTGAAAAACATCTCATTTTTTCAGGAAATGTTTCATAGGAAAATGGAAAAAACTGAAAACCCGTTCAGTCACATTTTTTTCCAACAATTTTCAAAAAAGTGAAATTCACACTTTCTAAATTTTAACTAGAAAAATGAAAACTCCAGTCTACCCTTCTCCACTTTTTTCTCTCTAACAAAAAAAAGATAGGATTTCCCAATCTACCATTCAAGTATCTCATTTCATTCTAACCCTAATCACCATTGGTAACATCTACCTTCCATCCCCGCCGTCGCCGTCCATTATCGCGATCCGAGGTAACCATTTTAAAAAGAAAAAATATAACTCCATCTAAGCGGGTTTTCACAATTCTCAACTCTTCTCTAGAGAAGAAAAACTATTCCCTTCTCAAGGAATCTAGAAACGGAAAAACAAGAAAAAACTTCAACAACTAAACGCTACCTTAGTCTTTGACACACATGTACACAGCCTAACTAATGTATCTCCATACGGTTTGAGGACATCAACCACTAGGTCATTTGTTGATGGTTTTCTAAATAATAAAAGCGGTTAGTGCTAACAGTGACACCCTAAATTCTCGATAATCCTAAACCTATAAATCAGAATTAAAAAAACTAAACGATTAAGTAGTATAGTTTTGCACAAATGCTGACGTGACACTGATGTGACCTAATCCACTGCGGATGCTCTTAACCTAACTTAATTCACAACTAACCTAAATTCTAATATAAAACAATTTACAAAAAAACTACTAATTCAATTTCATACATAAAAATTGAAATTTAAGTTTATAAACTTACATATAAAGTTTGTTTTTGGGACAATCCAAGCGCTCGAACTAACCCGATACTCTGATTCTCAGACGCAGGAAAGCCGTTACCGATAATAACCGCTCGTTTAACGACACCGTAAACACCGCCTTCGAAGATGTCTGGTACGCCTCTCGGTGGACTACCTGGTGGTTCCGGTAACCTAATTGGCTTCATTAGCGCGTGTGTTTCACGCGATTACTTGGTTGTTGGATGAATGAATCTGTGGAAATGGTGCCGTGAGGGGGTTTTATACTTTTATGTGAACGGAATTTGTGGTTGTGAGTTGTGACTCGGTGAGGGAACGAGTTTAGATTTTGTTATAATTTGTTAAAATGCCCGTCTTTCTTTTTTATTTACTTTTGTTTCGTGTCATAGTTTTGCTTCTAAATTGTTTTTATATTTTATTTTAGAAAGTCATTTATTATTAACTTTATTAAAACCCGGTACCGGGTCACCCAACTGCATTTAATGTCCTGTTGGGTCAACCCGCCGGAAACCACTATTCCCGCCTGAAACTGCCACTCTTGCCTGAAAACCCGGCACACCCGATTGAAACCAAACCCGGTTAATAATTTATTAACACCGACTCATTATCTCACTCTCACTTTCTTCCCTCCTTCTTCTTCTTCTTGAAGCTTCTTCCATTATCTTCATCTCCTCCTTCCTCCAACTAAAACACGCATGCACTCAAAACAGACACGAAAGATGCACATTCATCTTCATGAACAACAGAGGGTTCCCATCACCAACAAAATATTAGCATCAACATCTCAAATTAAAGGTATTGGTTGTTTCATCTCTATCAAAAATTTAGGGTTTTGGGTCCGTAAGTATCTTTTTTCATAGATGTCTTTCAATTTTATTTGTTAGATCTGGGGGTTTTTCATTAAAGAATTAACCTTTGAAAACTATATTTTCATGTTGACATCGTAGCAGCAGATTCGAGAATTTAGATGCAGAAGAAGAATAAAGCTAGCACTTGCATGTAAGTTTTTTTTTAAATTTCGAATAGTGATTATGTTATTAAAATTGGAATGGAATTTAGATTTATTATGTTTTGATTTGTTGATTTTAGATAAAGCATGTAGCTATTGATATGTCCGTTGATTAACCGGGTCGGATGATGATTCTAAGACAACGTTTTCGGCTTTGTCGCAACTTATAAGTGAAAGGAAGGTAATATGTTCTTTACGGCTTTTCTTTGTGTTGATGAGCATTATATTTTTATGTCGTGATTATGATCAAATGTGTTGTCATGTCATAAAACGAAGAATAATAGGATGTTGAGGTAGTTTAGGTGGTGTTTGTTTATGCTTATATGGTCAGCTTATGGGGTTTTTCAACTATTGAAAATCTGACAAGCTGTAGTTGTGGGGTTATGATATTTTGATTTATGCAAAAATATGAGAAATATGAGGTGGTGTCGATGGTAGCTAAAAAAGAAAACAGTGTACCAAAAGAGTCTAAATTAGCGAAAAGAAAACACAGTATGGTGGCACCAGTTTTGCTCAAGCCAAATGGTGTGCGTTGTGGTGATGACGTCATTGGCGGTGATGATGATGGCTGGTTGCACCTGCTCCCACTAGCGATGGTATATCTCTCTTTTTAATTAATTGTTCATTTTCTTATATTATATTGCTTGATGCACCATGCAGATGTGTTTTTATTCATAAATCGGATATATGTTCTATCATTTTAGCAAAAAAAAGCATTAGGTGTTTTATGTGATATTGAGCTCATTTAGCGGTTAGGGGGTGTTTGTTTCGCCTTACATACGCAGCTTATGACTTATTTGGTTTTGGATATATCTTTCATAAGCTCACTTTTTGTTGCTTACTTTGAATCTTTTTGGCTTATATATGCGGCTTATGGCTTATTTGGTTTTTTTGTGTATGTTTCATAAACTTACTTTTTGTGGCTTATTTTGAATCTTTCCGACTCATGTAAGATTATTATGACATAATAAACTATATGAAAGTTTCAAAATAAGCAAAAAAAAAGTGAACTTATGAAACATAAGCCCAAAACCAAATTAGCCATAATCCAGCTATATAAGCCGAATTTTTTTTAAATAAGCAACAAAAAGTGAGCTTATGAAAGATATACCCAAAATCAAATTTTTAATTGATTATTTGATATGATTACGGGTTATCGAGTTTTTGATAAATCGTTACAAACATAAGTTCTTGGAGATTATGAATCAGGTTTTGATGTTTTTGGTAAATTGTATCGCTTGGCCTATTTTGAGATACATCACAACAACCGGAATCGGCATATTATCAACTAAATGGTTGAATCTGCTAAAATGGGTGGGTTTGGGTGATGAGATGGGTCTGAAATTGGAGTGTTTGGGGCTGAATTGGTGGTCGGCTGGTGACGTTGGTGAGCTTAGGTGGGTGGTTTGTTTTGATTTGTGAGGTGTGTGGGGATGGTCATTATAGTTGGTTTAGTTGGGTATTTGATAACGACCACTTTTGCTGGCTTTTTTGGGCTTAATAAGCTCCAAGTAAAGCATGTACTTTTTCTAAAAATTGTGTTTTTTGAAGTTACGAATGTTGTTGCAATTGGTGTTGTAGGGTATTTAGCACCGGCTACTTTTGTTGGCTGTTTTTGGAGTTTAAGAAGCTTTGATAGTTGGTGTTGTTAGGTGTTTGTTAATTACTATTTTTGCTGCCTCATTTAACGTATGAGCTTATTATATAACTTGAAAGTGGAAAATGCTCTCATAACCTGAAAAGTCTTAGAAAAAGGACTTATGGTATATAATCACAAACAGCGGGTGCTATTTATTTTGTTGTTACTGTTTCTGCTTAAAACAGTTACCTGCATTGTCCTTATGAAATGCATATGCACGTGTTTGGGAAAACAAATAACGGGAAAAAGGAGGACGACATATCACATTTGGCTTCGCTTATGCAAACACACCTTTACAGCCATGGCGGGTGTATCCTCTTTTTCCCGATTGGCTCCCCTGACCTTGGCAGTTACAACTTTACTTAGGCTCATATGCTCGCTATGTAAGCTAACGCAAACATGCCATTAGTTTGTGAAGCTTGATTGAAACATGTGTTTGGTGAATTCTGAGCTATGCTTGGATTGTGGTTGCAGCCAACGTGATTGTTTGATACACTAAGATACGAGTCTTTTGATCCGTTGTCCTTTAATCAGTAACGAATTGTTGGTACGCTATCATTTTTATGTAGTGTCTATTATGGCAATGATGACCGAAAGTAGGCTATTGCTTGGCTCGGCTACCTCTGCCGTACGCAATCGTGATAACCCCTTCTGAGCCAAATGTACGAGACACGGCTGTCATTTTGACTGTATCTGCCACAACGAATTTGACAGTTGTTTTCCTGTCTTAAAGCTCAAATGTTATTCTAAAAAGGCAATGATGAGCGGAAGTGTGATATCGCTTGGCTAGGCTATCTTTGTTGTACGCAGCCGTGATAGGCCATTTCCTAAAACTTCCATCTGAGCCAAATGGACGACGCACGTCTTTCGTATTGTGTTTGCAGCCACGGCGTGTGGTGTATGTTGCTTTCATAGAGCCTCTTTTTAGTTGTTTGTACACATTTGAGCTTCTGCATGCCAATAGTATACCCGCGCTCTAAGACATCGTTTTCGGGTAAAATAGTATACCAACAAATCTTATTAAGTTTTTTTTCAACTGCACAAATAATGGCTAATTATTATTAGGATTTGTGTTTGCAGTTCATATGTAGTCTGTTATATAATGCTCCGACTGCGTTGACATTAATGTTGCATTGGGGCAATTATGTTCTACTTGCGGTCCGGGAGGAAAAGAAGGGAAGCCGCATACTGCTCATGGCGAACTGGAACAAAATTGGGAAAATGTAAGGGGCGTGATTTGGGTATATTTAAATTTGTTTATATAGAAAGTATTTGTTGTTTTATGGTTTGCCAAATTACATTTTACTTCAATTGAATGTGTCTTTTGGGGTGAAATCATGTGCAAATAAAAATTGCAAGACACTGCTTTTTAATGGCGTCTGTTTGATTGCATGAGGAAAAAGAAACCATGAAACTGAAAGTAATAAAGCCCTTTTATAATAATGTGAAATGAAGGATCGAGCAGTTAGTTACGTGGTTCCGTATTTAGGGGGCAATTTATTGTTGTTGTAGTGTTTGTGTCGGGTGGCTGGAGAGATTGTTACATGTTCTGGAATCGTGGCCTGATCTCTTTTGCTTTTATAACGGATTGATTTCTATGTTTACAGGCCTAGAATGACGAGATGGGGCGAAACAATGGTTTCTGAAACAGGATCTTGCGAAATTGTTGGCTAATGGAGTTGATCTTAATGCTTATGGAAGGGTATTGCTCTTTCTTATTTTTGTGTTATACATTGCAACTTTATGGTTTATAAAAGGATTTGAATCTTTTATTTTCGCAATATTGCAGTTAAGATAAGGTGTCCTAGAGATTTTTTTTCGGATATTTGGTATAGAGCTTATACTGTAGAAGTTTATGTGGACTGAAGTGCATTTGCGTGTTTTGTAGCCAAGGTAGTAGGAAAGTATGGGATTATTCCGTCCAACCTATACTTCTAGCCCACCTATAGTTCTAGCTTAGTAATTATTTAACCAAACACCCCCTTTTATAAAATGCAAAACTTAACCATTAAGCAACAGACAACTAAAAAATGTTATCTCTAACCAGTTTAACATATTATGCTATACAAAATGAAAAATAAGTTGAAAATTTGATGAACACCCATAGTCTCATCTGCCGCCGGCCAGTGGTTTCGTTTAGTTATGGGGTTCACCTGTGTCATTCATATTAGCACTTATGAGCTAATTATCATTGGTAGCCCTAAAATATGCATTTTCTAATTGGAATTATTATATTCAGCTATGGTCGTGGATTTTTTTATCTTACCAGCTTCATATGTTACACCTAAGCTATAGCAAAAATGTAACATAATATTTGGGCATCATATGATGCTGAACCTTCATAGCTTAGGTGTCTCATTTAAAGCGGATTATGTTTTTTAGTCTTTCTGAACCTTATGTTCTGTTTTAGTTCTGCAGAAATTAACGGGGATCAATAGATCAGTTAGGAATTAGGACCATTGCTTAAAAAATGGTCATAGAACAAAACTTTAGCTTTTAAAGTCAACACACTGTGGGAGTATAGGCCCGTGGCAACGATTCTCATCATGTAGGTGATTCATGCTAACAACCTGATTATTTTCCTGTGCTTATTTAGGGCTAAAATAAGGAATAAAGGGGTTTATCCAAATGCTTAAAACTGACTATCTGCTTAAAAATAGGGAGACGCACTGTTATAAGCAATCCAAAACACCCTCTTATTTACATAAACAACGCTAATTTATGCAGGTACTTATTCTGATGATGGCACGCGACATGTGTCTGATAAGTAGAAACTTGCGAGACTATGGATTTTTTGTTGTTTTTTTCAAAAAGCAAGGCCAAATACGCCTTTGATTATCATCAAGAACGCTGAATCCGTTTTATGTTTTGAGAATGAATATTAAGGTCTCTTCGCGTTGAGTATAGATTTAAAAAACTATGACTAATGCATTCAATACTGAAAATTCATACCGATAAATATTTAAAAGAGTGTCATTGCCGAATAGGCTTTGTAGCTTGAAGTGAGACCGCATATTACTTTCAGCAACTCAACACAACAACCCACATGATTGACTTTGCAATCAAGTTAAAAGTTAAAAAAAATCGATATTTGGTCTTAAGGTCACAACAACGTTACCGGGCTGCATTTTTGTCACATATCACTATTCGTTGCTTTTTGCAACTGATCTTGGAAAACTTTACTTTACCGAAAACCAGGTTGAAAAGGATTTTGTGTATATGAATTAGTTCATGTGTACAATACAACTATCCTTGATGTGATTAAGATACTGCTTGCTTTTAAATAATATGTGATTAACGTTTCTTACAATTGTATTGGTGAATAGGTTGTTTCCTATGCAAACAAAGCTATTGAAATGAACTCATGGTTGCATTCTGGGCTTTTAATAAAGGTATACGACTACAACTAAATTTGGCTTGCTTCAAGAAGTTGCGCACGTTCATGTGTGAAAATTGATTGGAATTTGTTGGCGGAAAGCACGAGTGCAGGAGTAGAATTAATTGAAATCAGGGCTTTATTCTACAGTAATTGGAGAGAAGTCGAACATTAGCTGGAATGATGTTTATGTAATTGAGAGTGCTAAGCAAGCGTCACAGGTTGCGGCTATATTGCCTGTGAAATTTCCGTAGTTTTTGGTTGGTGTGTTTCCTTTTACATCTTTTTTGATGTATTAAGTTTCTTATATTTGTCGATTGCTAACACGGAGTTTGGGATTGCTTACTAAAACTAGATTTTATTTTTTGTTTTGGTATAACAGATATGCAGTTTTCGCGAAGGCGAGATGAAGCTTACAGCCTTCAGCAGTCGTACAAATGCACAGAATTTGGATGGCGCACGGTCAGAGTACTTTAAGTAATTAACATAAACCATAGATTTTGGCGGGCTGAATTCCGAGTCGATGAGTGAACTTGAGTTGCAAGTTTCTTCAAGTAGTGTTGGGCTTCTTGAAGGTGTTGGGCCTTTTGTTGGCAATGTTGGTAAACCGGCGTGTTCTTTATGCCAGTTCTTTATACAATGTTGGTAAGCATTGTGTTTTCTTTGCTTTCGTTGTTTTCTGGTATTAATTTGCATATGCCAGTTCTTATATGTTCGTTTGTGATGACTGTTTTATCACAGAGACCACTTCTATGAACAATGTCAGTGTTGTAGACGTGTCCTCCTTGGGTGGTTGGGTACCGGATGTCGCCGTCACAGGTTTGCTAGCTTTACTCCTGCTATCTGAAAGGTGTTTAAGACTTACTTTTATACCGTAACGGTGATTATTTCTATTCATTGTCTTATTGTGTTTTTATTATCAGGGTTTCGGTTTAGTTATTTTGTGGTGATCATTGACAAATAGGAATTCTTCCGTATTTATTCCGATGGCACTGCTAAACCCAAAAACTTAAGGTATCCCCCCTACAGTTTGTGTATGTTAATAGAATTGTATCTGTTAACTTCGTTATAGTTCAAAATGGTTCTGCAATATTGTTAATCAAATGATTCTTTTAAATCTTTCAGTTGATAAATTATTTGCGCCAAATTAAATAATTAAGTGGACTACAACAACAAATGGACCATTTCTTAGATATACCGCCATTTGTTAGATATATGTGTTTTATTATATTATTATAGCAAATACAAAATTACATGTTTCGAGTTAAGAGCGTTTGTCCCATATTTTAAAGTGGCTAACGTGGTTCTAGAGTTAAGATGATTGGTTAATGTTAGTCAATTTTTAAGTAGGGTAGTTAAAATCATTATTGATGTAACACTAATTTTCGTCCTAGATCCAATGTCACCATTTGAGCCCACGTGTATGACTCCTTACTAATTAGAAGTGCAAAAAACTGGTGCCTCGACTACTCCAGTATTTGATTCTTTTCCTACTCTTTTGGTGTTTTAATCACCGTAGCTCTTGGCGATTCCTTATCTGATGCATTTACTTCCTTGAGTACTCCGGCGTACTCCGCCGTTTGGCTCTTTGCCCATTCCTACTTTGCTCTGCTAAATTTCTGATACTAAATAAATATGCAGGAACTCACGTCACATCACCAAATTTTGCGATGGTCTTAATGCAATGAAGCTGTGTGATGATGCTGGTAAACATTAGCGCACATTGGTAACTTTATCACCATGGTTACACTCCACTTTTTCAGGAAAGTATTTCTTTTATTCTATTTAATTATTTTAGCTGTGGTTATTTTTTTGAACTTAAGAGGTTATGCTTGCTGAGCATTACTTCTTCGGGCCAGCTCACACACGATATCTACTTAAGAAGTTGCCCGAGGGTTTTTGAGGCGGTTGGCTCAGAGGTTCGATCTGTTGTGTCAAGGGAGAAGCGCACGGGAGCATCCCTCCTTAGACTCCATTTCCATGATTGTTTTGTGAATGTATGTACTTTGCATTTTAAATATGATACAATTTGTAGTTAGACTGACTTTGACCCATCTGGGTGTAAAATAAGAAGTGCACATAGTTAGTGTACATGACAATGACAAATTGGTTTATTTTAGCTATATTAATGGATGAACTTAACATTGATCGTTTTGATTTTTCATACCCCTTGCACTGCAAAATTACGAAAAACTACCCTCATTTAAAAAAAAAACCACGCTTCGCGACGAAGCACGGGTTACAAACCTCATTGAACAACTTTTCAGATTTTTGTTTATGCCAGAATGTACCAAAACGTCAAAACGTAACCAAAGTGACAGCATATGTTTGATAAGGTAGATTGTTTTTTTGTAAAACAACTTTAATATTAACAAGTCATGGTTTGGTCGAAATTCTCAAACCAAACCAACACAAATTATCACCCTCAAGGACGGAATCAAGGGCAAATATAATCGGGTGTATAAATTTTTTGGACCGTAACATTAAAAACACATTTCGATAAACCAGGTGCATTTAAGAAAAATCAATTTTTTTTTCAAAAAGTAACACTACATCCAAAAAAATCCATGGGTATCCAGAACACCTTGGGACCCTCTGTTTCGAAACCCAGATCACCCTAGCCATTATTTATCTCTTTGTATAATACAACCATACCAAATTATGCTAAAGTAGTATATGAAGAAGTTAAGATGTAAACAATCGCACTTTTACACAAGAGCGATTTTGTTAAGATCGCGAGTTAAATCGTGTTTTTAGACGTTTATGACCCATATCGTGTTATACTATCCCACCAAATCCAGATCCCCATGTTCGTGTTTTACTATCAATTTAGTGACTCAAGTTGGAACTTTGACATTTTCTTAAGGATATCAAATGAATCCATTTTTAATGTTAAGGTAAAATGCAAAACAGTTTGACTTGTTTATCTCTTATTAACAAAATGTTGGTAGGATCATATGAGCTCGATCTAATTTTATGATCTCGGTTTTGCAAAAACAGAAATAATCTCAAAAGAAATCTCAATGTTGACAGCATTGCATAAGACAAAAAAAAATGTCTCCTATAAAGCTCTCCCACATATGTATCTCTTTTCATACTTTTGTTATTTTATTTTGTCACCCTCAGTAATATGAGAAGAACAATTAGAAGAATGTAAGAAACCTTTATAAAATCGCGCAAAGGTGGCTAACTTGGTATTTATTATTAGAAACCTAAAAACAATCAGCTAATCCCCCCAAAAGGAAAACTTTACCCAATTTAAATTTATATTATGCTAAGGTCAGACATCGTAAATTAGTCCACAGCAAAAAAAAGAGAAAAAAAAAGAAAAAAAAAACATATTTAGATCAAACTTAAGTGTTGTTTGTTTATTAAGAGACTTCGAATCTTAATCTAGATTTGATGCGTAAATATCTAAATCCGAATAAAATAATATTATTATTTTTTTGTCTAAAGAATAGATGAATTATATAAATATAAGGCTGTTTCGCATAAACGTTTATAAACATTAAATAGACACGTCCTATCAAGGTTTAAATAAAAATGTACGGAAACCAAACACTTAAGGACATTGTGTCGCAATTTGATCTTGTAATGTAGTCATATATTGTTGATATGTTATACTCTCAAGTTGTGAAACATCTTCATCCTTTCGTAAACTATCACTATCAATAATTTATGATGATAAGATTGTGAATAAAAAAAAGATATTTAATAATATACTTAGCATTGTTCATTTAACAATTAAAAATATTTTTAAAGAAACAAGTTCATGCTCAAAAAATACGCATGCCACACAAACTATTATCATCATTTTCAACTTTCTTTATATAACAAATATAAATAAAAATGCAATTGTCTTTAAACGTACTATCAATATTAAAAGAAATGTCGAAAAATTATCTATTGCAAAACACAAAATAAAAAATAAAGTAGTAAATTAAATGAAAATTAACGTTAAAACATTTAGAGGTGGTAAGACATTATATCGTACGAGAAAAAAAACGCACCTAATGACTTAAAAAGTCTGAGAAAGCTGTTAAGATGTATCTATATTACGTATATAGGAAAACATATCTGATTATAACTTACAAAATTCTCTTACTTATAAAAAGTAATACAATTTAGTAAATATATAAATAATTAATTATTTTAAACAATGTTTTAAACCCCGGTTCGACCCGGCCGGTTCAACCGGTTGAACCAGTTCCGGTCGATAAAACGGGTCAAATTAAACCGGGTTTTATATATTCGAAACCCGGTTAGACCCGCCGGTTTTGAGGTGACCTAGGTCAATCCGGTTCTCGAGACGCGACGGGGTTTTGGTTTTTTCATGTTTTTTTTACAAATAAAGTAAGTTAATTATATATATTTGTCATGTAATTTTATCTTTACATGTTATATTTGTTAAGAATAGTTTTTATGCTCAGTGTATAAAATATTCATAATTTATACGTATATATGTATTTAAACTAGGGGTGAGCATGGTTCGGTTTGGTTCGGTTTTTGTATAAAACCGAAACCGAACCGAAAAGTTTCAGTTTTTGATTTTTAGAAGACATTCGGTTTCGGTTTTGTGTCGGTTTGGTTTTTCGGTTGTTGGTTTTTTTCGGTTATATACGATTTATCGAGCTTTGCTTTTACAAAGTCGATTTAGAATATGCCATAAACCAACAACTTGAAAGCTTTAAAGAAACAATCCAAATAAGAAAAACCAAAGACACACCAATGACACTAAGAAACGAATGACCATAAAAAATCCTAAAAAATATTTATTTATGTGTTATAAAGCAACACAATAACAACGATAAAAACCTAATAAACATAGGGCAAATGACACAAAAAGACATTAAACTTAGGGTCAATTTTCAATCAGGGTACTTGTTGGATCCCTTACTGAATAGATCTTGAACATTTAGCTTGCAAATGGTTTGTTACTTTAGATAAATCCAAAGCAACAATAATGAAACACTGATTAAACACTATTGATTATGTGGAAACTAATCAACAATGCTAAGAAGAACAATATTTAGTAAACACAAGAGATCTTCTATCAAACTCACACTTTATATTATAACTTGAATCGTACTAGGTTACAAGCTATGATTGCTAATTGATCTCTATTGATCTATATCTATTAACTATGCCTAAGGTTCCTTTTATACACCAAAGAAACCCTAATGGGCTTACAAAACGCGTGAGGAGATAATGCATATCTATTCCTAATTTAACTCATGCATATCTCCTAACAGCACTAACTATTAAATGCTAGCAACACTATCTTACTACTAACAGCACTAACTATACTAGCAGTACTAACAATGTACTGACAGTACTAAAGACTTAGTCTATTTTCTTCAATCTTTCTCAGCAGCATTAAATCTTCACTAGCAACACCAATGTTAAACCAGCAGCAGTAAGTTGTAAAGTCTTCTAAAACCCAACAATCCTCCCCTAAACATGATGTTTACTTGTCAACCTTCATGTTTCTTCATCTTGAGCTTCTTGAACACCAAGAGGATGTATCAAAACACTTTACAACCTTTTAAATTTAAACCTTGGTTAGCTTCCAGTCTTTTCAGCAACACAACAAAAATACCAACTAAGTTGGCTATGTAGTTTTTGGCAAACTACCAGCCATAAACGGATTTGATATTTCTTTACCAGTAGTCGCTTGCTCTGGAATAGCCAATGCTTTATTGCTATAACATGGTGCACTGATAACCATATAGTTTTTAGTAAACTACCAACTATCAACGAATTTGAGATGTCTTTACCAAGAGCCGTTTGCTTTAGACTAGCCAACTCTTTACTGTGAAGCATGGTGAGTTGAGAACCATATAGTTTTTAGTAAACTATCAGCTGTAAACGGATTTTGAGAAGTCTTTACCAAAAGCCATTTGCTTCTGGACTAGCCAGTTCTTGATGTCTGTTAGACATGGTGAACTGATGACTATTTGTTGTGTGATCAGAAAACCAACACTTAAAGATCCTTATCTCCTCCATCATGGCTTCCATGCTCATCAATCTGCTTTTGAATGAATCTAAGTAGAGTATAAGCATCTTCACTTGCAGTCCCATCAACTAACCTTAAAGAAAGCATTCTTTTAAGTGTTTCTTTTGTGAGTGGATACTTCCTTTCTGCAAGCATATGAATCTTAGTACCATCTTCTAGTATCAAGGTATGAATACTACAATTTTCATATAAATCCCAGCTGTTAAGATTTCATCTTTCTTGATTCTGCCAGAGTTCATCTTCTGCATTTGCATCAAACATGGTCCTTAAATCTCCCTAAAGAACTAGATCAACACCTTCTGGAGTAGTTGTTTCAAATCTCTTCATCACCAGATTATATAACTCCTCAAGATCTAGCCTATCAAACCTTGTCACCATTTCAGAAAAGTTTTAATCCACCTAGAACTTCCATCAGATCTAAAGATTCTGTAGTAGATGCACTCTGATCCATGTCTGTCAAACTCATAGAATTTTGATTCCCAGTTAATAATTGGAAACCTCTTCTTTAGGACTTCATAATCTATTATTCCTTCTTCATTTGGAACTATCTTCAGATAAGTCTTTAGTTGCTCTTCCTCTTCAAGATCAACATCAATTTTTTGTCTTTTAGACTTCTTTGTTGCTTTCATCTTAAGTCTTATGCCTGGTCTTTTCCTGATACTCTCTTCATGTCCTTCTTGCTTAACTTCAACTTTAGTACTATTAGGTTCTTCAAGAACCTTTTGCTTATGTACACCAGCTACTTCTTTAGAATCTTTTACTGCATCATCTGAATCCGTAGGCTTGAAATCATCAATTACTCT
>BQNB010076150.1:0-31247 GCA_026074375.1 Tanacetum coccineum | reverse complement strand
TACATATGATATATTTTTGTAACTTTTATGTATTGGGTATAAAAGTGGGTATTTGTTGAAGCGTAGAAAAGTTTTGGTGCTTTCGGTTATGCCTAAACGTAATTTATCGCGAAACGTAAACGTTTTACGTAACTGATAAAAATAAAACAAAATAAGTTGATTATTACTTTCATAATAATAATATAATGATGGCTTGATGTAAACTTTAATTCGTTTGGTGTCCGTTTACGTTAATTGTTGATGTTTAGTTTACGCAATTTTACTATGTAATGAGAATTAAAAGTAAACGCGTGCGAAAAAAAGAAAAAAATTATTAAAATAGATGACGTCGTAAATGACCTGAAAATACGGAATGTTACAAATTCCATTGGTCAAAGTTCGTTGGAACTCTCGGCAAGGAGCTGAGTATACTTGGGAACGTGAAGACCAATTCCGGAAGAAATATCCGAATCTTTTCTCCGAACCCGTACCTTCCTCAAGTGCCGCAACTTGAGCCTTGAGGACAAGGCTCTTCTAACCGGAGGAGACTGTAACATTCCGTATGTTCAGGTCATTTGCTACGTCATCTATTTTAATAATTATATTTTTTTTCCTTCCTTTTTCGCACGCGTTTACTTTTAATTCTCATTATATAGTAAAATCGCGTAAGCTAAACATCAACAATTAACGTAAACGGACACCAAACGAATTAAAGTTTACGTCAAGCCATCATTATATTATTATTATGAAAGTAATAATTAACTTGTTCATTTTATTTTTATCGGATACGTAAAGTGTATACGTTTCGCGATAAATTGCGTTTAGGCACTCCCGGAACCACAAAAACTTTTCTACGCTTCAACAAATACCCACTTTTATACCCAATACATAAAGTTTACTCAAAATATATCATATATATCTCATGTATGCCGAAAATTATGGCCATTGATTCAAGAAATGCAAGAAACTCTTCCATTTGGTCAAAACAACAACATACTTCATTAAAGCCTACCCATACCTTGTCTAATTGACTAAAGACCATCCCTATGACCTTAGACCCATCCCTAAGACCATAACATGTTCCCTTGACCAAGACTTCTCTTATATACATGCAAGTAACTAGCTAGTAACACATAGAGAACAAAAGACTTAGAAAAATTTTCACAAAAACCCTCCTTTGGCTCCTTATAGCTCACGGCTCACATAGGGCTCCCAAACAAATCCATACAAAATTTTATACAACCCATACACACCTATACACATCCATCCTAAGACATTCTAAGGTATTTCCAAACATTGGCTAACCTTTTTCAAGTATTAATCAAGAAAAGTGAAACTAGGGTTTTAAAATGGAAAGCTAGGGTTTTATATCTAAACAAGGGTTTAGATACTTTGGTTCATCATCTTACATCATAATAAGGTTATCTAAAAACCTTCATGTCTTTACTTTCATCATTTTTATATGTTTACATGTTCTTTATGGCTATATCACCACTTAGGACTTTTTAATATGTAAAAAGAGTTTTCGCTTATGTTTATGAATTTATGCACTTATTCTTATGTCATATGGTTATATATATCATGGAAAAATGAATGTAAAAGTATGTTAACATATGGTTTAAGTATGAACATGTTTAGGTATAAATTAGGGTTTTAAAGGTTTACTTAAGAAAGTTATGATTAAAAGTATACAAATGCCATATAAGGGCTGTTTTAATTCGACCTCATACAGTAGGTTAGACATTATATAAAAATAATACGCCTCATGACGATTCCAAAATGATAAGAAACTTGAAAAACCGATTTATAACGAAAAAGATACGTTAGTTACGAGTTTACGACGAGAAATACTTTTATAAAACTATTTTTATAAAATTTACTATTCATTACAGAAAGTGATATTTTTAAAACATCAAAAATATGATATAACTTTTAATTACGAGATCGTACTCGAAAGAATCGTTAAAAACGGAGCTATAACGAATAAAATACGACGTTTACGAGTTTACGATAACAAAAACTATAAAAATAAGTATATGTCTGTTATGAACAGTAAAAAGCACTATTCATCAGAAAAACTAAAATTTTAAAAATGTTATATTTTGATAACTCGACTTAATACGAAGGCGTGGACGTAAGAAACGCGCGAAACGGATTAGAAACGAGAAAGTTACGCCATTTTTACCAAAGTATACTTATAAACATTTTTCGTTATAATTATGTTTTCACTAAAACGAGTAGACGGTGATGTAGCTATATAGAATCATACGTTGTATTAGTTATCAAAGTACTATATTACTAGGGAGTTTCATAATGATGAGGCCTCTTCGGGGTGGCGTATCGACGAGTTGCTGGATTTACGATTTAAAGTGTCCTAGCTCCTCATACGTTCACTACATGACCTCTTAATTATGATAGCCCGAACGATAGTATGATGAGCTATACGACCTATAAATAATCACAGTGTTTAGTACTTATACGACCTATATTGGATTAGGTTGCCTTCGGATTCCTTTGTGACGCATTTTCTATACTTGTTGATTTCCTTTCACTCGAGGTGAGTTCATAGCCCCCTTTTTCTACAATTGTTTTACAAAATCTACGGGGTGAATTACATTGCTTGTTTTACTATTGGACACAAGTGTTTTTCAAAGTGTATGCTATCCAGATTACTGCCTGATTATTAATGCCTAAGTTACCTTATTGCCGTGAAGTCCCTATTATCATGAACCGTTAATTGCTATTATAGTGAGCGCTGGTGTTATGGATAGATCTATCGGGACTAACAATCCCCACCCTTACTTGGGTCACTAGTTTGATCGGGTGCATTTAACATTGAGAGATGTTAGGGTGTTGGCAAGCATCCTATATTCCGATTGGGGCACAAATCTAGTTAAGGCTTCGGTGTCATGAGCTTAGTGCATTAATACCTGTTTTTGGACTACTGAATGTGTTTCAGAGTCTACTATTACTTCGATCTTGTGGTCCATCCTTTTTACTGATAAACCTATGATTTCACTCAACCTTTGTGTTGACGTTTTAGCATGTAATTTCAGGTCCTAGGGTATGAAGATTGGACGGGAGCCGTGGCGGATATCAATGAAGACGGATTCTGTGTTTTATCTAAAGTTTATGCAACTTTTATTATCTTTAAAAACTTAAGTCATCTTTTGGGTATTATGAAGCTTTTGTTTAATTAAGAATGTTTATGACTTTTAAAACTTATGGGACCTAATGTATGAACTCTGATATTTTGCTATGACATCAAATGAAATCTTGTCTTAAACGTCCATTTTTGGTCGTTTCCTATATCTTGATTGTTGTACTTTGAAGTAGCACCCCATTGTTACCATTCCGCTGCTACCTGATTTTGGGGGTGTTACACCCTCTTTGCTCACCACGGTTCCGTTCCACACCGGAAGCTTCAAGAAGTCGTCTATAGTAAGCACTACAAAAAGGAAAGACGAAACAAGGGTAAGAAAGAACATAAAGATTAACGCCGACAGATAACAAGAGCCTATCATATTTATTACCCTAGCCATTCGGATCCTTTATCGAGTATGACAGCTCCGAGTGCCGGCAAGCCGTGGTCAATCCACACATGTATAACAAATGCCGAGGTGGGGAGTAAAGAAGGATAATGTGTTCGGTGAAATGTTCAGTGTCACCTTCGTTATAATTTATCAGAAAATCATCACGAACATCCGTGTCAATGTGTCTCCAAGGCATAACATCCGGTATCGCTCGTCAATCTATCAAGAAAAACTTCTTCTTCCAACCCTTCAGACTCAAGGTAATATCTATAAAACACTTCTTAGAACGTCCTCCAGTTTTGTTCTCAAACGAAAACCAATGACCTTGCTTACATAACTTATAAAACACCCGAAATAAAGAAACAGTCGCATTGATATCCAAACTTCGACAATGAATCTCGAACATGATTACTCTGTTTACACCCATTGACACTAACTGGGAAACATGTACCCGAAAATGTTTAATTACGACAAGGAAAAAAGTAGAGAAAGGAATTCGTAAGCCCCCTTGCTCGAGCTGTTCAAAATATATCCCAATAAAATTCAGCAAAAGATTATCCATGGTCAAATCCGGAGGTGGAGGACGGGGATGCAGGTCCGTAGGGATGCAATATTTTGTAATAGCCTCTTTCAATTCTTTGGTGGTGAGAGTAGAAGTGTAGATATGCATGTCGAATTTCGGAGTGACCACATCTTGCGAACTCTCCGGAGCCATTTCCCCAGGCTCACTCCCAGATATAACTAAAAGAACACTAAAGACGAAGTATAAACAAATAAAATATATAAAGCAAGACGTAGCTTGAAGTGATCGAGTGAACTTAGGGGTACGAAAATAATCAGAGCAAATAACGAATTAGTGGATGTGTGCGTGTGAAAAGAAATGAAGTAAGGAAACGTCGTGTCGTACTGTGTAAGGAAAATGAGTTGTGCTATAAACCGTCAATTCTTATAATACTTTTGTTAATACAAATAATGTCTAAAAATGTTATTTATATTTATCGACTTCTCGAAGTATTGAATATAACAAAATGTAAAAACATTTACAAATTATTAATTGTAAATTTTCATTTCAAATGTAAATCACTTAAGGTATGTATAAACAAATCATTAAACATTATTAGTGATCAAGAAGATAATTTTTCTTAACCATCACATTTTGATAAAAGTATTTTTACAAAAATAAATATATACAAAATACTTTTTAAATAAAAGAAATGTTTTTTTTAAACATAAAAATTCAAATATGGCTTTCCCGCAAAATGGAACCTTCTATACCAGATAAAACCTTCCCCACTAAAAGACAAAAAAAGGACCGTCAGTCTACGGCGGCCCCCTGATAGGCCTGCGGCCCCAAGATATATCTGGGACTGCCGTGACCGCCAGCAGTTACGGTTAGGCTTTCCTGCCTATAAATACTGCACTATTCCCAACTGGAAAATAGACCTCTTTGCATGAATTTTTCCAGTCATCTTTCTCTCTCTAAAAATATTCTTTCTCTCTCTAAATCTCTTGATTACTAACATTATTTGATCTTGTTTCAAGTGATCCAATCTCTTCTTTCTCATCTCTCTTCTCTATCAAGTGTAAGAAAAGAAATTTGTATTCGCCAAGAAATAAATTGTTGTAGTCTAGTGATTTCTCCTTCTTTCTTCTAAGAACCAAATCTCTATCTTGATTATCTTGTAAGATTGTGCAAATCGAATATTGTATAAATCCGATAGTGTAGATCTTGTGATTTTGTATTACTCGACATTTAGCTTAGTGTCGGAAAACAACGTAAGCGACGTGTAAACGGTTTACTCCGCCTAAAGGGAGCTTGTTGACATAGTGAAATCTCAAGTAGGATACTCGGGGAGTGTAGTAGGGCGAAGAGGAGCTTCGTTGCGAACCACTATAAATCTATGGTGTCTTGGTTTGATTTTTTCCTTTCCTTATCTCTTTAAACATTGTTGTGATTCTTACCTTAGTGTTAGTCTAGTTTCTTGTTAGTTAGATATATAATTAGTTAGTATGATATTGTTGGTTGATTGAACATACATACTACCGAATCTAACAATTTTTAAAGCCAAAAAATTTAAAAAGGTAACTTAAAACCGGTAAACTAATTCCAACCCCCCTTATAGTTTTCCACACACAATGAATAAAATGGGGATAGAGCTCAAAAAGAAACAGCCTAATTGACAATCAGTTTCCGTTGCAGTGCCTCTGATAAACAAGTAAACCAATGATAGTTATTAGTTTTTACATATTGACTAATACACTAGTACCACAAACTGCAAGCCCGTTGATAGTAACATACAAAACTGTAACATATAAAGCTAAAACATCAGTTTTATTATTCATTGCCCCTCTAAACAAATGTCTTTATGACTCATCAAACCCTGTCTAAATGTCTCATTCTATGAGGAAAGTTTAAGTGATGTCGATATGTCAAGCTTGTCTACTATTTTGCATATTACCAAACACTCTACAAACATGTTTTCTGGCTTAAACTGGGAACACTCTTTATATCAGCAATAACACGTGAAGAAAAATGTTATGTGACCAATAATGATAGCTGCAGCTAAAAAATGTAAAATAAGCAAATTTAATATCTGTTTCACGTCTAAAAATACTCCAAAAATCTCATCACTTTCAATCCGAACAACTTTGTATTATGCAAAAGAGTTGGTTACTTTCTGATATTTCTTATATGTTAACCAAAAACACAAACACAGTAAGCTCTACATCATCCTTAAAAAATATACACAAACACTTCCTAAATTAAGCAATGCAATCCAAACGCTATACACTGTATTGCGAGTTTAAGTTGATAATCCGTAATCTAATTGTCAGTCCTCATTCTCATATGATGAATTATAGAGTGTTTTGATTTGCATTCCAAATTTTCTAAGAAAAATTCCTTAAAATGATCCACGATGCTCTCCAAGTCAGCATTAAACATCAAAACAAAATAACTAATAGGTATGATTAATCTCATGTTTAGGATTTCACGGTTTGATACCTGATGACGTCTCGTTGTATTTACCGTCTCGTTGTTTGGTTTTCACGACTGTTGGTGTTCCCCCTGACCAATGTTTGTGGTAACCCATTTCCCCCCGAGTTCCAGCCACTTCAACTGAAGTTCACTGAAAAATTTGCATAACGGGTTAAATATTATTTGGGCTTGCGTAATATTTTAAATAACGGTAAATAAAGAAAGATAAATACTTCAAGTATCAATAATTGTATTTAGTTACAGTGACCAAAATTTGCACATACAATCGGTAAAACTCGTATATCCTAAAAGAATATTTAAGCGCTAGTCAATTAATTAGTGAAGAGAAGTAAAAGACCTTAGCTCAGGGATGAGCCAATTGTGGCTTGTTTTTTCTTCCTCTCACGGTTCTTAAAATATTAAACGGTGATTAAGCATGAGAAGAAACTCTAAAAACTATGTTTAAAATTAAATCCAAAATTGCACCTTCAGGATCAAAGATCATATTTTAAAAAATTCTACATATTTGCTTATAAGATGTTTTGAAGTAAATAATCAACTTGTTTTTAAGCTGATTCGGAATTGCTTATCTTAACAGCTTATGATGCTTTATCAACATTTTTCACAAAGAACCCCTCCAAAGTCGTAACCAAAATCTAAAAACTCAAAAAAAATCACTTTGGTTTTTCTTAAAGGTCTCCCCGTAAAATTTTTAAGTTAGACAATCATGTTATTTTGCGAAGTGATCAAATGTTTTAAACTTCATTAAATATAGGTCACATACTATCGAACTCCATACTTGTTTTTATAAACATGATTAAGGGAATCACAAATGAAAATTTATTTAAATTCGCAACCAAATTAAAATAAAATATAAAAACTGTAGTGCAGATTATTAAGATTTAAGAAAAACTTAGTATCATATAAAACCATCAATTTATGAACTTGTACTTCATTCCTTTTGCGTTAACCACGTTTCAACGTACATTGATTATTAACAGTGTCGGCAAAAGCTTGGCTATACTCACGGTCGTCAGTTACTGTATTTCTGTTGATGCCAACCACATAATACGGGTTGTCAACATCTGCTCCTATAATTCTTGTGACCTGATATAAAAAAATTACAAAGTTAATAAGTTAATGTCAACAAAAATATCAAAATTAAACATTTGTTTTAAAAGAACCTTTTCATTACTGATGCTTTGCAAGACGATAAGTGCCATGCTTGCTCCCCACACAAAGAGGCAACTAATGATGCAAACTGACCACACTATGATGGCCATGGGTCCTTTAAATAAAACACAACTCAAGTTGACCTATTTATGCAAGTAAACAGACTAAAAACAAAAAGTATAACTATCAGGCAAGTTGTTTTTAAAAACAGGAAGTCTGCACTAAGCATTAAACGCCACCGGTATATCAGATTCCAAAATTTGATATCAATTTCTAACGGTCAAGTGTAGATTTTTTTGCTCTCAGGGGGTTTTAAACAACATTCAAAGTTTGACATATATTTATCAAGAAATAAGTTCTAAATTGACAAGGCTGTAATAATAAAAACAATGTTGATAAACATCACCACTCAATTACCCAAAGAAAATAAATAGCAACATTTTTTTTTTTGTGTAAAGTGTAAAGAATGAGAAGTCAATAAAAAAATAGACAAGTAAATACAGGATTTTCATAAGGCTTGATCCCCCTATTTCAAATATAAGCCCAAACCCAATTCAACAAAGGAAAAAGTACTAATTGATCTCAATCAGCTTATGACAATCAAAAACCATATAAAAAACCATCAATTCAACAACACAAATCTAAAAACAATCACTTTAAAAAAAACCCTCAATAACCCTAAAAGAAACGAAAATTCTAATTTTTATCCAACAAAGATGAAGAGTAACCAAATCTAATAAAAACAAATATCCACTGAGATAGATAAACTAATATTGAAGATCTAATTATACCTTACCATGAATTATAATCTCAAATAGCTTTTAATCGTCTAAATAAATAGATTGCAGAAGAGGCAACAACGATATGTAATATAACGATAATTGAAATAAGCTTTTTATATCTTATCAATGAGATTAGATGTTGTGCTATGTGATTGAGCAAAGATATGGTAATTAAATTTGTTGCATGTGATGGAGGGGTGGGTTTGTTAATAGTGTTAGGTAGTTTGTGTGTTTTTTGTTTGGTGAGAACCTACCGTATGAAGAAAAAAATGAGGATTGGGAGATGAAGAAGACGGGAAGAAATAATGATGAGTCACCTGCTACGTGTTTTGTTGATAACTCATCATTTGTTTTAAAATATATTTACTGTTCATTATAATTAAACAATTATTAACTTATTGTTCATAAAGAATAAAATAAGAGGTTAGTGAGAAGGGGTTTACTATTCACTTGAATAAAAAAACTATTAAAGTGGTGTTACTATTCAAACTGTGAATAGGAACACTACCTATAAATGTAGAATAGTATTAATTTTTGATGCACTAAAATAGGGTGCCTCTCGTTTGTGTAAATAAAATACTGAGATTGCATCATAAGCTGTTTGTCTTTTCATTTCCATGAAATAATCTATATATTATCACACTTAAAGTTCTAAGAACATTATCAGAAATCAAGATTCTCATCGCGTTCCAAAGGGACTGTGGACATATATTTGATAAAATAAGTAACGAGTAAAAATTTTCTATAATACTCTCTCCTCTAACTAACTTTTACTTTTACATCCGCCATTAAAATACCTCTAAAAGCTTCATTAATAATACATCATTTCACATCCGTTTTTTCTCTATATTAGTTTTAATGCATCTGAATCAGAATTAAAATTCCGCACCACATGATTCTATCTAATTAATTGAATTATTCATCAACCGGATTTTAGTTTTTTTTTTTTTTTTGAATTTTGTGTTTTTTGGCGCCAAATTTCATTAGCTAGAATTTGAGTTTAATATCACGACTCGTACTTCAAGAAGGGGTAAAAATGTTCCTATTCGATTCAATGATATGATTCATGAGCTAGATGTTAATAAAAACAGTGTTAGAAAAGAGGTTTGTGGGAATGAAGATGGAGATGAGGTTGTAAAGGTTGTTGATGGTGGTAATAGTGATGATGGTATGTTTGGGGAGATCAGAATGATGGTGGTGAAAAGGGGAATTTACATGTTGCTGGTAATGAAACTCAAAGCAGTCCTACAAAAAGTCAAACTGTGCCTGCTAATGGTGTATTTATAGAGGCCATAAAATCAATGTAAGTCATGTTAATAAATCTGTTAATTCCATCTGCTAATACTATTATAAAGCCTATTGTTGGTAATGGTATTAGTGGGAAAAGTGATGAAAATAGTGAAAAGGAGACTGATTTAAACGGTGTATCCTTTACTAGAGCTCTTAAGAAGAATTAGATTGATAATGATAATGAATTTTTTTAAAGTTTCCCACTGTTGTTAATGAGAAAGGTGAAGAGGTGGTTGCATTTGATGAGGAACTAATTAATGAAGGAAAAGTGAGGTGGAAAAATACTGTCTGTGTGTATTTTGTTGGTTGTAGTGTGCATGTGTATGAAGTGAAATACAATCTTAGGAGGATGTGGATGAAGCATGGTTTATCTAATATTGTGATTGATGAAGAGGAGTTATGTTTTGTCAAATTCAAAAATAAAGAAGGTATGAATTATGTCATTGATGAGAGTCCATGGATGGTGAATAGGAAACCATTTATTGTTCAAAAATAGGATCATAAGGTAATAATTACTAAGTCTGCTCCTTGTAAAATCCCTATTTGGGTCAAGTTGTTTAATGTCCCTCTTAAGGCATGAAGTAGAAAGGGAATTAGCATCTTGGCCAGCAGGTTGGGGACTCGCATAAACTTATCCCTCTTTATACATAGATAAATGTAAACAAATATAAATATATATCAAGGAACAAAATCCGCGAAATCAATGAAACCGGAAGCAGTATAGAGAGTCTCCGGGTCGTTATGTCCCAACGAGGCTTGAATGGAAAATCGAATTACGGATTGATGATTGAACGACAAAGATTTGGATATGATTTGGCACTAAACCTAATAGGTAAATGCACTCAAAAAATTATACGGCAAGGAAAAATAAGCTAGAGCAGGCTTAAAGGCTAGGAATGGAACAAACACTTAAAACTTTTACTCTAAAACACAAATAAGCTCAAATAAACTTAAGACAAATCAAATAAGCTAAGCTAACTCTAAATAAGCAAATTCAAAAAGCAATTAAGCTAAATTAAGCAAGGAAACTCAGCAGTACTAACAACAGTACTAACAGTTTTAACTAACAGTACTAACTTTGAGTTAGTACTGCTAGCTTTAAGTTAGTACTGCTAGCTCACTAAAACACAATGAAACGAGAAATAAGAAAATAAACCACCAAAACCAATGTTTACGCTAACTCGAAAGCACTTCAGGAGTAAGAATAAGCAACTAGAATAAACTAAAATGGCAAATGAGCTAAAAAGCTACAATCCCGTTTTTAGTCCAAGTCCTCAAAAAGTGCTGATTTTAGAAAGTCGTTTTTATCCAAAACGCAAAACACGAAAGTTGTTCACCACATGTTTTTAAGCAACTTTAATAAAGACACCTTGCTAAAATAAGCACTTTATAAGCTCCAAAAAGCCAAATAAGCTGCTGATTGCAGAAAGGTTGCTATAAACTTTTGGTTTAATTGTGGTATTTTGATCACTTACAAACTCAAAATAAGTCAAATTCAAAAGATAGATGTTTTTAAAGACAGTAAAGGAAAATGGTTTAATCTACTCTAAAAAGCTAAGGAAATCTTAAATAAGCAGAAATAATAAGCTGATAAGCTAAAATGAACCACCAGTACTAACAGTTTTAACTAACAGTACTAACTTGGAGTTAGTACTGCTAGCTTTAAGTTAGTACTGCTAGCTTTAACAAAACACAATGAAACAAGAAATAAGCAAATAAGCTAAAACAGATATTTACCTAACCCTAATAAGCACTCAGTAATAAGAATAAGCAACTAGAATAAACTAGAATGGCAAATAAGCTAAAAAGCTACAAACTGATACACTATTGAAAATACTTTGAAAAGGAAAATAAGCTTAAATAAGCTTACTCCTAAAAACAGTAAAGGAAAATGGTTTAATCTACTCTAAAAAGCTAAGGAAATCTTAAATAAGCAGAAATAATAAGCTGATAAGCTAAAATGAACCACCAGTACTAACAGTTTTAACTATCAGTACTAACTTGGAGTTAGTACTGCTAGCTTTAAAAGTTCCAAAAGTGAACTAGCAGTACTAACTATGGGTTAGTACTGCTAGTTGAAAATACCCCTTAAAGTTTTCAAAAATCATTTTTCTTTTTATTTTAAGCTGATTTGATCTTAATTTATTAAAAACAGATTATCAAACAACAAAATTAGGCATTTAAAAGCAGACTTCAATTAAGAATAAGCACTTAAATAAGCTGAATCAATCTAACAGTGTTAACTCAAAACTAACAGTTTTATTAAATGAACTAACAGTACTAACTAAGAAAGTGACACAAACTATTTTCAAACTAACAATTAAGCAAAACAGGCACTAGACATTATGATTAAGCATAAATAAGCAATTATAAGTAACAAATAAGCACTATAAGTAGTTCTGCAGTAACTAAGAGAAATAAGAGAAAGAGAAACTTACAACACCCTTGCTCAAAACAGGGCTAAACCAAGAATCTACAAGCTCTAGCTTGTATAAAACAAGCTAGTAGTGTCCATAAGCCCATCCAGAACTGGCTTATCATCCATAAAATAAGCTGTGGTGTATTTGAGAGTGATTTTTGTGATTTTCTCTTAACTACTTAACTTTTTAAATTTACTTAATTTAAGCAGCTTATAATCAAGCTGTATTGAGAGCTTTTTGGACATAAAACAGCACAATTAAGAAACTTAATGCTTGGAATTGTAAATTGACTTAAAACCTCAAATTTGCATTAAAACTTGAAAGTGTTGCAAAGCTAAAACACACAATTTTGCAATATAAAACTTAGTAAGTGACTTCGCAAAAAGCTAAATCAGTACAAATCTTAAATTAGTTTAAAAGAACTGAAAATAAGCTAAGTTTCTATTAAAAAATTAAAACTAACTAGTTTTGTCCCACTTCAAAGGCGTTTACAAAAGGGCTCTATTTATTAGCCCGAAAGTCATCATTCTCTCCGACTATCTATCTGCTCCTCGATTCTTTCTGTGTATTTCTTTGTAGACTACAAAAACCAAGTGTGCCTTGTTGTCTGTTGAGGAGTTCTAAACACCGAATACCAGCCTTCAATTTCTTATTGATTGCTTCTTTGGAGATTAATCATAGGCCATCGAAATTACTTGGGAATGAGTGAGAGGATATTGCGCACATGTCAACTTTATACAAGATGGGTATGTAAAAGGTGGAGATGTATATTGAACATATTATTTATCCAATGGGTGTGAGATGTTTTCGGTCTAGAGATGAGGTAATGGGAGAACATATGGCCTAGGGAACTCTGTAACCTAGCAGGTTTCTGTTGCGGCGGGAAAGATGGTTTTTTGCGGAAGCTGGCACTATTGTCCCCAATCACTTTTATAACATTTATTGCAAAATCTTGCCCGGTTTTCTATTCTATGCAATTTTGCTACCCTTGTCTGTTCTTTTTTAATACAACGTGATGTTTGGCAGTTTTAGTCCTCAATGTGTAATTTTCTTCATGTGGGCTGACTTTTGCTACTTGAGACTGACATTGGTTTTCGATTGACTTTGTCTTTTCCATCCCAGTGCTTGATTTGAGATCGTCTGTGGACATTCTTTTAATATCCTTTACCTGCACAATTACAAAATGCAAAACATAGACAAAATAGCAATAGTATTCTTAGGTACGATTTTAGTCTTTACTAAGTCCGTTCTTTAATCTGGCAAAAGATTTTATGTGTAATTAAGCAAACCAATCCCCGCCTAAAAAAATCCTTACGGAATAAGGCGGTTATTCACCCTAAGAGACGGGGCACGGTTTTGTGGTTTGACTTTGAAATTCAAATTAGATGGGAGTTTCATGGCAAGTAGGGTGTCGATCACTAAGAGCGAGAAACAATCTTTCAATTTATTAATATTTTGGTTATCTAAATTAAGTTAATTATATTCTTTGTTAAACCTATGTTAAACCTATGTTAATCCTAAATCTAACGGATAAGGGGGTTTTCACCCTAAGAGACTGGCACGGGTTTTGTGGTGACTGAAATCAAATTAAGACACTAAAACACACGCCGGCAAATTAACAGAAGATAAAAGAGCGGTCGAGCCAAATATAAGAAAACTGTATTAACCATTATTAATCTAATCAGAATGTTGGCTTGTTTATTTAGTGCAATGATTACTTATCTCGAGGCAGCATATCATTCTTAAGACTTAGGCGGTACTTCTTCCTAAGACCTAGATACGAAGAATTTTGTCACAATTAAACGTATCCGCATAAAGCATCCTTATTTGCTGATTATAATCTATCATAGGGATTAAAGCAATGGTGATCTTGTTAAACCCTAGCTCATAGAGACTTTACCCACTTACTGCTTAAAGGAAATTCATACAAAAGTAGTCCACTAACCAAGTCTTTACCAATTAATTGAGAACGTACTCGTTGATCCCTGGGTCACCTGCCGGTCCAACTAAGCTCACAATCTAAGGGCAAAGATAGGTCGTTATTTGTGATCCTATTGGTCTAGATGTATAAATCACTATAAGGAGAGCTATCCCGGCATCTAGGGTACTTCGTCCGTATCACTAGATCTAGTTGAATGATAGGTCACATACAAAAGCACATAAACAAGTATAAATTAATAAACATAAACAAGCAATCAACGATAAATTAAGCAATCAAGATAAACAAACCAAACATTCAAATCTTCATAATAATTGCTAATACCCGAAGGTATAAGCCTTCAAACGTCATAATCAATACAAGAGTAATAATTTAACCAAGATAAACTAACCTAGTTAACGAATGATACCAAAAACTGAACGATTAGAAGAGTATAGGAGATTACAAGTTGTTTCCTATGGAATTGATTACGTTGCAAGACCTCTTCTACTCTTCTTCTCCTCTGAAAATTGACTTTTATGGTTTAGGTATCGAAAATATGATTTAGCACACTTAAAACTCATTTTTGAGTTTTCTATTTATAAGGTCTGGAAAAAGGTCGATACGGCGTATCAAAAGTCTTTGATACGGCGTATTGGGTGTTTCTTAGAGTAGGGACTACGTTTGATATATTCCAGAATCTTCACATTCTATAACTTGAATACGGCGTATAGGATTCTCTGGATACGGCGTATTGATCTTGTTTCCATCGTTGTATTTAGTGAAGTGTAGGCACGGATACACCGTATCTTCCTTGATGGATACGACGTATTGGTTGTCAGAATAGTAATGCGTGCCTTTTAGTTAACTTTCACCAAGTACTCCATAATTACTACAATTCTCAAATACAAACGAGTAAGTAACAATTCTTTGCAATAATTATATAAAATTGGTTAATTAAATGGGATAAATGATGCTATAAAAGTGACATTATTTGATGTCATCAAATATCCCCACTTGAATCCTACTTGTCCTCAAGTAGCCTTTAAAAATTTATGAAAATGTATCCCTAAGGATTTTTCCGTTAAGCATTTATTTGATCAATTACAAATACACAACCAAACACCTCACAAAATAGGAAGATGAAAACACTCAAATCACTCAACTAATATATGTGGTAACATGTAACTAATTCGCTCAATAGCTCGGTCATGACGAGTATTCGATCATAGGCTTGGCAAGGATACACATCTCCACCACTAGAGCTAAGGAGTACCAAGTTTATTATAAGGCTTAGGGTTGATCATTCTACAATATTTCACCAAAAGTACCACACCAACAAGGAAGCTGAAGCACACATACATGGCCATAACGATGGAATAGACATGTGTGTTTGATCACATCCTCATTCGAGTTTAACCAAGGGTTAGGATGAAGAATGATATAGGTAGGGATCTTCTAATATTACACATATAAAAAACCAAACACGTGCAGCTGTAGACATTCATAAATGGCCGTAACGACGGAATAAGACAGTGCATGCTATACACACATCGTACATTCCGTAAAACCCATGGTAAATGATGATTAGAAACGGGAATTAACAATTGAAACTTGTTAAACAAAAATTACATAACGAAAAAAAATAGACCTAGGTCCCCAAGATACAAGTTGTTTAAGACACTTTTATCTGACCCAAACTACCATGAAAATATGCGCACAACTATTTACACACTTCTGATCATATATCAAAAATTACCGACACACCTGATTGGCATTTCCGTAAGTCATTTTCCATAAACCTCAATTAACCCTTACTTTACATAACATTTACAAAACAAGTGCGATCTCACCAACTATTATACAAAACTTTACATCGTTGACTTATAAGACGTATCAACGAATAATCGATCCTTCATATAATTCCTTCGGTCTAAGTTCTTGCAAAACGATTATCTTCAAACTTTTCTCTTCTTTTTTGTTGCGTTTTTGCTAAAAAAAATTAACTATACTATACTACGAAACTCGATGTAATTTCACCATCTTCACGATCATAATAACTCCGGATAATTTCTTCGATAATTCTTCATTCTTCGGGCGTACCAATAATTTGTTGGTAGTAAAAATACATGAGTTTTGACTACTTTAAACATTCCCATTTGCAATGTGCAAATTTCTTCCTAACCGTACCAAAGATAGAAAATTGATACAAGACTCGGTAAATACATACTTTACACTTTAAGCAACTAGCAACTGATAAATGGACTTAATCTAACAGGGTAGGCTAAGGTGTAAAGAAACTAATAGTTGGTGTAATTCCTAAAGGATTGGCTCTATTGGTTTTTCTAGGGGTATCTTACTCTTATAGTGAGAGTAAACAAAGGGTTTATACGGGGATTTAACTAACCAATGTAGTTAGTTAATAAAATAACATAAAAGGCTTTTTGGATGTAATCCTAAAATCTACCAATTTAAACAACTTACTCCATCTAAATCTATAGTACTCATTATTGTGGTCTCGAATAGATATACCAAGCCAAGTTCTAAAGTTTACAACATCACCGGCACACTCATATTTTTTTGTGGAATTTGGGTAAACATTTGGAAACGGATAAGGTTAAATCCTCATAGTATCTAATAAGTGTTATTGTGTGCAGGTTATGTAACTAGTAATTTCACAAAATTATGCTTGAAATTTTTTTTAATTTGAGCATAATTTAAGCATTTTAGTGTGAAAAATAGGAAAAGTATACATTCTAATTCCCATCCTCCCACTTGATTATACAACGTCCTCGTTGTATAGATAAAACATTAAAAACGGGAATTAAAAATAATAAAATGAGAAACTCCCCTGATATTTTGCTCGGTAGATTCTCCAAGTTGAGTTTATGAGCAAGATTTATGTTGAACAACCTTCTTAAAGTTTCAAGACTCCAACACTTCCAGATTTACAGATTGTAGATACTTCACCAACTTTGTCAATTTCTTTTCAGCGAGGTCCTGTGCAAAATTTAGGAAAAAACATGCAAAATCCTATCTCGGGTATCTACGGTTAATTAAATAAGCTAAATAAACTGTACATGAGACCAATACGCCGTATCCATAAACTGGAATACGCCGTATCGAGAAACCTGTAAAAAGTATCTAAATACGGGTCAGTCTATTGAATACGTCGTATCATGTGCACGAATACGCCGTATTGACAGAACTGATAATAATGTTTAAAGTGCACAAAAATAAAGGATTGATAACGTCTAGACATTTAACACGCCATATGGTTTGGAGCGGATACGCCGTATTGATGTTTGGGAAGATAGATTCGATAAAAATAAACAACAATCCGGGTTGTCTCCCGGGAAGCACTTTTCTTTATAGCGAAGTCTTTAAGTTAGACTTGTCTTCAGCTTCCTTCATTCATTGCGCGTTACCTTCCATCCGTTTGCCTTTTTCTGAAAAATTTCTTGGTAGATTTTGGACATACTATCTTTGTTTCTTTCCCAAGTATCATATTCACATCTTTTTATAGCAATGTATTCTTCGTTGGGTCCAAGTGAATATTTTATAGCTTTAAACTTTTCTGCTTTGCACACCCTTTTGTTAGGTTGCTCATCATTAGAATTGGATGTATTGCTATATTTGCGCTTAGTCTGGCTTCGTTCATCTTCTCTTTTAATATTGTTCTTTTCTTATGTTTTCATATAAGGCTTGAAGAACGAGTCAGTAGTAGTGTCAGGAGGGTTTCCATATTCATATTCCTCCCATTCATCGTCGCTTCATACGATCTCATTTGACGATTCATTATTTCCCCATCCATAAGTCTAAGAATAACATAACGCGCTTTTAGTCATTCGATCAACTCTCATATCATCATGCCTCGAATCTAGCCATGCCATTAATTCATAGTAGTCAGGCTCGTCCACATTGTTGTTGTTTGCGACATAATTCTTTCCATTACGTGATAGGGGAAGTATTTACAGAAGAATCTTCCAACAAGTATTCCTTAGGCGGTGATTTTACCATCTCACTCATCTATCCACCATTGTTTTGCATCATCAGCTAGTGAGAGGGGAAAAACCTTTACACGTAGTCGATCGGTGTCCACATTAAGGATTTTAATTAAATCAAGTATTTCAAGAACCTTAGCAATGTGTTCGACTACGTCTTCGTCAAACTTTTCGTAGTATGCATTACTTTGTAACTCTGTCAAAATTTCCTTGTTGAGTTCAATGTTCGTATCATCATTGGTATTAGTATAGAAAGATTTGATTCAGTTTAAGCTTTTTCCATGCATTCATTTAGAAGCAGTTCTGCCATGACTTCCTATAGTATCTTCTTCAATCAACTAGCTCTGATAAGTATGATCTGTCACAAAGGTAAAAATATCAGCAGGATTTGCTCTAAAGATATATGGAAAAATTAAGCACGGAAATTAAATTGACATTTCAGATTCTGATTCTGTATCAGATGATCGATACGCCGTATTCAATGGATCTGAATACGCCTTATTAATCTTTTAAACGAATACGTTGTATTGGATAATAAAGTTGGATACGTCGTATCCAATGGAAGTGGATACGCCGTATCGAGTTATCGACCAGAATAGTGTATTAGAAAACAATTAATTTACACAAACAATTAGACATACAAATATACAAGCAAATATACAGAATATACATAATTATACACTAATCTAAATTACACTAATCCTAAGGATTAGACTAATCTAATGTTAAAAAAATATAAAATAAAAATCAAGATTAATTTTCACTCCCCGACAACGTCGCCAAACACTTGATGTGTCGTTATGTGGTTTTAATTTTATGATTTCAAGTTTTAAATTTATATTTTGCCGACTTAACAAAAAACAACACTTTAACGGGCAGTGTACCATATCGGTGGTAGTTTCGTAGTAAGTAGGGTGTCAATCACTAATAGCGAGAAAGAATCATTCAATTTATTAATATTTTGATTATCTAAACTAAGTTAATTCTATTCTATGTTAAACCTATGCTAAACCTATGTTAATCCTAAATCTAACAGATAAGGGGGTTTTCAGCCTGAGAGACTGGCACGGGTTTTGAGGTGACCGAAATTAATTTAAGACACTAAAACACACGCAAGCAAATTAACAGCAGATGAAAAAGCGGTCGAGCTAAATATAAGAAAACTGTATTAACCATTATTAATCTAATCAGAACGTTGGTTTGTTTATTTAGTGCAATGATTACTTATCTCGAGGCGGCATATCATTCTTAAGACTTAGGTGGTACTTCTTCCTAAGACCTAGATACGAAGAATTATGTCACAATTAAACGAAACCGCATAAAGCATCCTTATTTGCTTATTATAATCTATCCTAGAGATTAAAGCAATGGTGATCTTGTTAAAACCTAACTCATAGAGACTTTACCCACTTACTGCTTAAAGGCAATTCATACACTAGTAGTCCGCTAACCAAGTCTTTACCAATTAATCGAGAACATACTCGTTGATCCCTGGGTCAGTTGCTAGTCCAAGTAAGCTCACAATCTAAGGGCAAAGATAGGTCGTTATTTGTGATCCTATTGGTCTAGATGTATAAATCACTATATGGAGAGCCATCCCGGCATCTAGATTACTTGGTCCGTATCACTAGATCCAGTTGAATGATAGGTCGCATACAAAAGCACGTAAACAAGTATAAACTGATAAACATAAACAAGCAATCAACGATAAATTAAGCAATCGAGATAAACAAACCAAACATTCAGATCTTCATAATAATGGCTAATACCCGAAGGTATTAGCCTTCAAACGTCATAATCAATACAAGAGTAATAATTTAGCCAAGGTAAACTAACCGAGTTAACGAATGATACCAAAAACTGAATGATTACAAGAGTATAGGAGATTACAAGTTGTTTCCTATGGAATTGATTACGTTGCAAGACCTCTTCTGCTCTTCTTCTCCTCTAAAAAATGACTTTTATGGTTTAGGTATCGAAAATATGATTTAGCACACTTAAACTCGTTTTTGAGTTTTATATTTATAAGGTCTGGAACAAGGTTGATACGGCGTATTGGGGGTTTCTTGGAGTAGGGACCTCGTTCGATATCTTCCAGAATATTTTATTTCCATAGCTTGAATACGGCGTATAGGATTCTCTAGATGCGGTGTATTGATCTTGTTTCATTCGTGGTCTTTAGTGAAGTGCAGGCACAGATACGCCGTATCTTCCTTGATGGATATGGCGTATTGGATATCAGAATTAGATTTCTTCATATTTGTTCGTTTAAGCTCCAGAATGCGTGCCTTTTAGTTAACTTTCACCAAGTACTCCATAATTACTGCAATTCTTAAATACAAATGATTAAGTAACAATTCTTTGCATTAATTATATAAAATAGGTTATTTTCATGGGATAATTGATGCTATAAAAGTGACGTTATTTGATGTCATCACCAACCAAGTTAGCTAGATGCCGGGATGACTCTCCATATAGTGATTTATATATCTAGACCAATAGGATCACAAATAATGACATATCTTTACCTTTAGATTAGTAAGCTTAGTTAGACCGGCAGGTGACCCTTGGGATCAACGAGTACGTTCTTACTCAATTGGTAAAGACTTGGCCAGTGGACTACTAGTATATAAATTGCCATTAAGCAGTAAGTGGGTAATGTCTCTATGAGCTAGGGTTTAACAAAATTACCATTGCTTTAACCCTTAAGATAGATTATAATCAGCAAATAGGATGCTTTATGTGGATGTTTAATTGTGTCAGAATTCTACGTGTCTAGGTCTTAGGAAGAAGTACCGCCTAAGTCTTAAGAATGATATGCCGCCTTGAGATAAGCATTCATTGCACTAAATAAACAAACCAACATTTTAATTGGATTAATCATGATTAATATAGTTTTCTTATATTTGGCTAGACCGCTCTTCTATCTTTTGTTGTCTGCTTGCATGTGTTATTGTGTCTTAAGTTGATCTATATCACCAGAAACCTGTACCAGTCTCTCAAGCTAAAAACCCCCATTTATCCGTTAGAATTAGGATTAGCATAGGTTTATCATAGGTTTAACGTAGAATAGAATTAACATAGTTTAGTTAACCAAAATATTGATAAAATAAAAGGTTAGTTCTCACTCTTAATGATCGACGCCCTACTTACCACGAAACTCCATCTGATCGGGTACATTTCCCGTTAAAGTATTGTTTTAGGTAAAGTCGGCAAAATATAAATTTAAAACTTGAATACTCTAAAATAAAACCTACACGACAACACGATCAACTGCACTGCAATGTCTTCAGCAAAAGCAGAGTACGTGGCGTTATCCGCAAGTTGTGCTCAAGTAATGTGGATGAGGACACATATTAAGGATTATGGCTTCAACTACAACAAAATACCGTTGTACTGCGACTCGCAATCAGCCATAGCAATCTCATGCAACCCCGTACAACACTCCTGTAAAAAGCACATCAATGTCCCCTACCATTTTATGTAGGAACAAGTTGAATGTGGTATAATTGAATTATTCTTTATCAAAACTGCATACCAATTGGCTGACTTGTTTACTAAAGCCCTTCCTGAAGAAAGATTTCAGTATCTCTTCAGACGAATTGGTATGAGATGTTTGACTCTAGCGGAACCGAAGGTTCTGGAAAATGAGACTGCTGGATATGTCATCAAACATTGATCTATAAGTATTATTTTTTTTGAAAAACAAAATACTAAAATATAAAACATCTAAAACCAAATACAAAAATATAAAATTTCAAAAAGCAAATACAAAATCAGAAAAATCAAAAATTTCAAAAAGAATCTACTCGACATGTCTCTTGGAATCGATAACATTTACTTGCCTAGAAATATCGATTAACATTGACACGGGTGTGTAAATGAAGTTCGAACAAGAGTTCAAACGTTTCAAAACATGTCATTTTTAATTTTTTTATGGCTTATGTGCAAATCAGACATAACCCGGACTTCAAATAAAGGAAGTTTATCCATAAAGATAACTTATCCTAACAACGAGAAAATCAACTTTTCTCGGTCTTGAGCAGTACTTACAAGACATTCAAAGTTTTAAGCTCAAGAAAAGGAAAGTTTACGTTTTAGTGCATTTATCCTTAGCGTTAGAAGAAAAGTCTTCTAACACGTGGCTTCTCAAAAAGTTGAACACAATTTTTCAAGAATTCCTCACTAACGATTCATAATCTTTCAAAATTGTATGTTCAACACTCCTCTCCTCACAAAGTTCTTTAAAGACAATTCTTCTACAATTGGTATCATTTTTTTTTGAAGGGGAGTTTTTTGAAAACCAAAGTTTTTAATGCTTTTGGATACATCATCACGACCATTCTTATGTATTCAAAACATTATAGAAAGTCTCTTAATAACCAATCAGTAACGATAAAGACAACCTACAATAGAATGATAGTTATAAGATGATTTGGTGTCTGAGCATAATTTTTCAAGAATCATTCAATGAAAATTCATAATCTTTCAAAATTGTGTGCTCAATAACGTCTCAAATTGAGGTTGAGATAATAGCTCCATCAATTTTATATTCATTTTACAACTTGGTATCATGTTTTTTAGTGTCAAACATATGTAAAATTGAAGGGAAGCAAGAAGAAACCGTTCCACATATTTCATGCTGAAACATTTTCTACCCATAGAATTTTCATGACAAATTTTAATCACTTGGTATTTCAAAGACTAAGTGAACTAGTATTTAAAATAAGGGGAGAAATGTGATTAAAATGTGATCTAGAAAATAATAAGTGATCTAAAGACTCAAAGTGCTTTATACTCTTACCCACATGTGCGAAACACTTTTGATTATCGATGCACGTGTGTAGAGGGAGTTTTTCAAAAGATGAAACTCTCAAAGTGTCAAACGATTTTGATAATTCTATCAAACACTTTGATTGATTTTCAATGGTTTTATGGTGAAGATCAAATACCCAACAACATCTTAATTCACGACGATTCTGAAGTCATAAGGTGGTTAGGTTAGGTACTAGTCCTATGATCCAACCAGAACCAGAGGGATCTACCCAAGGACATTTCATAGTTAGAAATAACAGTCCTTAGGTATGATTGAAAGATGAATGAGAATAAGGGAATAATGTCGACTAAGACATGATTTAACACTGGAACAATCATAACAAAGTGTTAGTAATGACGTCTTGGCAAACATTAAAGGGTTGAAGAATGAAAAATAAATGTAAGGATAAAGGGTCTAAAGAAAGAAGCCCTCCATACAACTTAAGGCAAAAATCGGGTTAATACACATGCTATTGGTTTTCACAAAGATGAATTATGGTATTGAATACAAGATATCATGGACCCAGTGATGTACTACATAACCCTTCCCAGCCATTCAAGTTTCTCTCAACAGATACTTATCTCATTTATCACAGAGATACACATAACTTCTATTGACTTTCTCACTCCCAGATAGTTGATATTAAATAGGTGGCAGTCTGCTCTAGCCTCCGATTACTAAAACCAAAACGCACAAATCGAGTCTAGAGCCAAGAGATCAATAAATAAATCTCATTAGGACACTTTTCATGACAAACAATTTTTGAACACCATTAAGTTCACAAGCTGTTAACAAGAGTCCTACGCATTATCCTTGTGATTCTGCCAGAACATTCAGAGTGATACTCTTAAGTATTCACAGTGACGAATGGAAATCCTTCCAGAGTCAACATCAAATAGCTCTACGGTAGGTGACTTGCGAGATTCTACATGAATCAAGCTTGTGTCGACTGGATATCAATATTGGTCTAGTAAATGAATTGATGACTCAATCAGAAAGAAGATAACTGTCTGATTCACTCTTACCGTGCTGTTTGCTTTGAGACTTTCTGGTAAAGAGAACAAGCAAGTATGATGAATCTAATGCTTCTACATTAAAGGATCTAGCACTTTGAGCTGGAAACCCTGTCAAGGAGGTTCTTCTAAATTGAGCCTACCTGATTACAGGTACAATATTTATACTGTAAAATGGTCCTTACGGAACCGGAGGTTAATGTAATCGAACCGTAAAGAATGACAAAGCCATATTCGTCCATATCTGTTTATCACTAACATTAAAATGCAGGTGCTGAAGATGGTGTTACAACCTCATTCTAGCAGAGTCAGATTCATCACCACATGCTCATGCTCAAGCTTCAAAGACATACAATAAGCATCAAGATTGAAGAATCAAGAAAGCTCAAGTATTAAAGATAAAGACTTCCGCAACTCTGATATTAAAGATCTTACTTAAAGAAATCAAGATTTTCAAGACAAAAGTTATCAAGGGAGATTGTTAGCAAGCTTTCAAGATGATGCAAAGTATGAGCATGTTGGTCAAGACACAAGATCACAAGATAGCAAAGACGATCAAGATATACAAGGAAAATATTTAAAGAACTTGGAACAAAGGACAAAGTTGAAAGACAATGACAAAGGCTCAAGATCAAAGATCACACAGCATGAAGGAACAAGCCTACAACAAGATAAAGACCAAGATAAAGACTCAAGAACTAAACGGCATAGCAATCTCAACAAAGTCCAAGGAAGCAAGATTCAAGATCTCTCTTCAGATAATTTGAAGCCTACACATTAGGGGAGATTGTTAGCCTCAAAATATATATGTGAACATGGGATCTCAAAATCTACATCAAACCTCTCTTTGGGGGAGATTGTTATCCTCAAAATATTGAGTCAAACAAAGAAGCTAGGCTATTAAAGATGGGAGCTCGGTATTTATCTAATATATGTTGTAATAGGCTAGTTACGGGTATCGGGCTTGTTTAATGTAATCTAATATTGCACATGTATCGAGCTAAAGCCTAAAGTAATCCGGAGCCTGATCCAAGACATCAAAATTCATGGCCCAAAAAAAGCCTTAAGAGGCCGGCCTAAGTGAGTATAAATACCCCTCTCTAAGTGTAGATAGGGTGTTGGTTCTCATTTGTAACACACACTTTTATGAAATCAACCACTTTTTCTTCTTTCTTACTTTCTCTATCTAACTTCTCTCTAAAAGTTCTTCTCATCTCCTATCTTATTTTCTTGGTTCCATCATGGTGAAGTGAAGTGATTTACTTGGTTCCAACAAAAGTGTTTATCACAATCTTGCAAATCGGATTATCCAAACTAGTCCAATCAAGTGTAGTTTTTAATCATTTGAATCTTCATTATTATTATTTTCTTATTAGTTATTTAAGTACTCAATCTTTCTTTAAAAACATCATCAATTATGTCAAAATCCCCATGAATGATCCGGGCTTACCATTCAAAGCTCTTGCTACTACGGACGAGTACACTTGCTCGTGTGTGTCGCCAAGAAGCCCGATAACTGTGTTATAAATTTAAAACTTGCATACATCGTGACACTTCAAGTTTGTGGCGCCGCTGTCAGGGATTTGATCATGTAGTTGCTTGTTTTTCATTTGTGCTTAAATTTTTTTCCTAGTATTCTCATTCTTAGTTTTATAATTTTTTTTCCTTTACAACTTAATCTAACCAATCGGCCTAGCAATCCAACAGACCAACCAGACGCAAAAGCCAACCCAAGACCATGCAGCCATCCAGCCCGAGCCTGTGGTCGCACGTCTCCTTTCATTTTTGACCCAGATCTAATCGAGCCGTCCGACCTGATCGCTCAGCCGTCCGGCCTGACGAGTCCATCAGACCTAAACGCAGCCAGATGAATGGCTGGTTGACTAGGCCGAATGTCTGGAACGATCTGTATAAAAAAAATTCCTTTCCTTTTTGTTACCCTTTCGTTTTTAGTTTTAACCAAGCTTTACTCAAAAACCTATCCTAGTTGTGTCTTATCTTTGTATGAACACCCGTTCATCAGGACAAGAACCAATTAGCCCTTATTTGGAATTCGAGTGTTTTATTCATCAAACCAAAAAGAAAAAGTGAAACCCTTTTATTCCCTTAGAAGACCGAGTGCCTAAAATCAAATATCTACCTTTCGAAAACCTTTTCAAAGCCGAAGTCGTTTACCACCCGTTCCTTGATCTACCATTTCCAATGGTCGACTATCAACCTATGTGGGCAAACAACCGAGCCGTAGCACCGATCCCTAGGACTGCTATCGTTGCAGTTGATCTTGGAGATAATTTTACCATGAGAGGGCATCATTTTTCAATGATCAAAGACCATCAATTTGATGGCCGTGTGTGGGCTGATCCGCATAAGCACATCGCCGAATTCATCAAAATTTACTGTATGTTCCGATATGGCAATACCAATATGGACGCCATCAAATTTAAACTTTTTCCATCATCTCTGGCCAGAGACGCGAAAGAATAGTACAACGAATTACGTTCCAGAGTCATAACTACTTGGGAAGAGATAGGGCTAGCTTTTGTGAGCCAATTCTTTCCACCTGCGATGTTTGATCGACTTATCGGAGAAATTCAAAGTTTCACCCAACTTCCAAACGAATCCCTTGTTAAAGCTTGGATTTGAATAAAGGACTTACTTTGTAGTTGTCATGGACATGGTTTGGTATGAGGAAACATCATCCAAATCTTCTACCATGGTCTTAAATACTCTTATAATGGATCGGCCACCCATGGGCTTTCCATGGGTTGGCCCGGTTAGCTTACTATTTAATACTACGTGGACTACGAGCTAGAAACATAAAATACGTAAAGTGACCGATCCTTTTTTGGATTCCTAACAATCTCCCCCTGAGGGAGGTCACTCCAGATTACAATGATCTTAAGCTTAGCATTCTATGAATTTCTTCAGTCTTGCTCGTAGTCTTGATTCTTTGTTCTTTAACTTGTGTGATATATAGTGAACTTTGATCTTGAGCTTGTTCCAACATGCTTGACTTTCTTGTGATCTTGAGCTTCTTGAGATCATCAGTCATACATCATCTCTACATCATCTTGTAATCTTTCGCCTTTTTGCGATCTTGTGACTTTTAGACTAACATGCTCTTACTTAACTTCATTTTGAAAGTTGACAAACAATCTCCCTTGTAATGCATCATCTTGAACACTTTATGACTTTGAGGAAGCCGTTGAGTATCAGAGTAGCAGAAGACTTGAGTAACATTTACTTGAGCTTTCATCATGTCTTTATATTCATTGATCGAGTATGAGCATGTGGCTATGAATACGACTCTGCTAGAGTAAGGCACCACCACCATTTTATAACCTGAAATTAATGGTTAGTAATAAGCATAGTTATGGACAAATATGGATGTGTCATTCGTCGAATATAGGTATCAATAACCTTCGGTTCCGTGAGGACCGACTCGTGATCAGGTAGGTTCAATTTGGAAGAACCTCCCTGATAGGAATTCCAGCTTCAAGTATTAGATCCTCTAACACATATTGCATTGGATTCTCTGTTACTTTCTTGTTCTCATTATCGGAACGTCTCATAGCAGACAGCATGATAAGAGTGAATCGGTGAGTTAATATCTCACTGATTAAGTCGTTAATTCGTATTCAGTCTTCCCATGCCCAGATGCCCTTTTGAGGCTGCCCATGGACACGAGATTGACCTCTTAAAACAAAGATGTTCTTAGAGGTCTAAAGATAAAACGGTTTGAAAATCAATCTATGTGTTACAGAATAAAGAGTTTTATAACACATCAGAAGTTTTATTTATTGAAAATTCAATAGCTGTCAATTCATAGACTGGACCAAATCGATATCCAGTTGTCAGAAGTTTGATCCGTAAAGGATTGCGTAAGTCACCTACCATAGTGCTTGTTTGATGTTGGCACTAGAAGGATTTCCATCGTCACTGTGAATACTGAAAAGTATCACTATGATGTTCAGGCAATATCACAGGGATAATACGTAGGACTCTTGAAGTATCACTTGTTTTCACAGTGTGTGAACAACATGTGTAAATTGGAATAGTGTCCTAATGAGATTTAATGATGATCTCTTTTGGCTCTAGGCTAAATAGTGCATTTTGGTTTTAGTGGTCAGAGGCTGGAGCAGACTTGCACCTTTTCAATATCAACTAACTCAGAGTGAGAAAGTCAATAGAAATGTGTTAAATCTCCATGAGAAATGAAACTAGGGTCTTTTAAGAGACCTTAAGTGTCTAGGGAGGGTTGTGCATTGCATCACTAGGTCCATGATGACTATCTTCAATACCAGACAACATCTAAGTGTTTCTGATAGCATATGTATTGACCGGGTTTCTATCTAAGTGTGTGGAGGGCTTTTTATTTACACCCTTTATCCTTACAATTCTTTTTCATTATTCAACCCCTTCAATGTTAACCAACGCGTCCTCATTATCACCATGTTGGGTTTGTTTCGGTGATAACTCATGCCTCAGCTAACATTTTTTCCAATCTTACTTTTACTCCTTTTTCTTTATATCATACCTAAGGACTTCTAATCTAGTTATTGGAATGTCCCTTGGTTGATCCCTCTAGTTCTGGCTGGATCATGGAATGGATACCTAACCTTAACCGCTTTTTATCTCTTTGAAACATCATCTTTGGTCGGTCTTTTAGTATTTTTATTCTTGCCATAAAACCATTTTGAAAATCGATCAAGGTACTTTGTGATATAAATCAAAACTTTTATACCTTGATGGTTTCTTATTTTCAAAATTGCTCCCCCTTCATATGTGCATCGATATTCGAAAGTGTTTTGCACATATAAGAAGTAAGCCACACTTGAGTCATTTAAGATCACATATATTAGCCATATATTTTAATCAAATTTTTTACCCTTATCAAAAATGTCAAATCGTTTGATATTTTGGATATCAATTGATTAAAATAAATGCTTTCGGGGAGAAATATGTTGTCTTAATAGGCATGTTTATAGGAATATTTTAATGCTCCCCCTCAATTCATGAGGGAAGGATATAGTGTTGAGCACATATTTTGAAAGATTTTGAATTTAATGAAAAATTCAAGAAAAATTGTACTCAACACATATATACTTATTATGATTCTTCACTACATATGTATATATTCACAAGATAAAGTACGAGACAGGACCTTAAAGTTTAGCAGAAATGAGAATGACAAAGTCAAACAGTCCGCATTAGTAATTTGAAGTCTGTCTCGACCATCCTTCTACCAACAAAGCATTCCAAGCTACTCTTGAATCGTCTTTCCAGCAAGAGGTTGTCAATCATTTGTACCATTTCATCAATCCATTTCTGATCTTTCTTTGTCCAAGATCTCTTTGGCATTGCTTCAACTTTCTTTTCAGGTTCTAAAAGTCTTTGCTCAAAGTTCGAGGACGTGTCAGATTCGGGTACATTTGTAACTTGAGCTTGTGTGGTTGGTGGTGTGGGTGTTGATGTTGTCTTTTCAGTAACCATTGAGACAACAATATTAATGAGTGGAGTTCTTTAGACAACATGGTCCTCGTATTCAGTAGATGACAGAGTTAAACTGGTTGTTCATCTCCAACTTGTTTCTCTATAACTTCTGCATCGTCTTTGTTTGCATCATCTTTGTTTTGCTCATCACTAGAGACGTCCTGAACTTCATTATCAGATCCAAAAAGTAAGCTGCTTGAGCTACCAGAATTGTCCTTTGGCTCACTGGGAACCTCTGGAATAATACCAGATCCTTTACTTGAGCCTTTGGAATGTTGTTGAATTCCATAGCTTCCCCCTGAACCAGCAATCCTTTCTTGAGTAGATTCAAGACTTTCTTTGAAGCACATTAGAATAAGAATACCCGCATGATGAAATCTTGTTGTATAAAGCACAAATACTTGAAGTACCTAATTTATCCCTTTTAAGAAGTCAAAATTGTATCATCAAAGTCAATTACGTCTCGGATGTGCGCAATTATCTCTTCAGGAGAGTGATGATATAAATTGTAACACCAAAGTTAACTAAGTCCCGGATGTAGACAATTAGACCCTCTAAGTAGTCGAAATGATAACACTAAAGACAATTAAGTCCCGGTTGTACATATTTCTTCTTGCAGGATACTGACTATCTAAAGGAATCATCATACCTATGTGTACCTCTTTTATCAAATATTACTACTTCTATGATAATAAGCTTAGTGATTAGCCGACTGGGGAAACATTAATTGAATCAGTCACATATCTTCTTACGCATTTTTAAATTCTTCTCACAACACTTCCCTCTGGAAGCTCAAATGATGCAAACTAAAAGAATGAAGAGATATCTCTTCGCCCATGTTTTTGAAATAATACACTCAAAAACCACTAATGTTCTTTGTGGATATGACATTTGTCTTTCTGATATGGCCTAACAAAAAGAAGAAGGTATGGGCTCTATGGTGTATGTACTTCTTCCCCCTTGATGGTTTTGATAACTCGGAATCAGCCACACTTTGTACGCACTTACACTTGAAATCTTGTGCGACGAATAAATAAGATCAAATCTATCCCGAGAGAATCAACTTCAATGCTTTTAAAACTATGAAATTATTTCCAAACATTCTTAATTCTTTTAAAACTATGAGGTGTTGGTAATATTGGTCCTATTTAGTTTTGTTGGGACTTAAAAGACTTCATGGATTCTTAGAAGTTACTGCTGCTCAGGTACATAATGGAAATTATGCTAAGTGGTTAGTACTGGTAGTATAATGTTACCACTGCTAGTTACTACTGTTAGTATAATTTAGTACTGATAGCATAAAGTTACTGTTGTTAGTTGAAGTTAAGACTGCTCAGTGTTGAAGACTAAAATATAAGCTAAGTAGTTAGTGCTGCTAGTAGTAAAAGTTAAGACTACTAGTACAAGTTACTACTGTTAGTGTATATTAGTACTGCTAGTACTAATGTTACTACTGCTTATGTTTATTAGTGCTGCTGGTGGAAACATTACAATTGTTTGAAGACTTTCTAATATCAAGAGGATAAAGACAAATTAAAGAGATAAAGATTGTTTGGAGAACAAGAATGTGTGTGAAGATAAGTGTTGAGATATTTATGTTCAAGATATACAATGTATTTATTTAGAAGATTACGTTTATGTTTAAAAAAGGTTGAGATATCTTAGGAATATATTGTAAGCCGACTAGGACTCCTTAGTCTATAAAAGGAGGCTCTAGGGCATTAGTGGAGATATCACAAAACACACACAGTCGTATCATTATCAGTTTACATAGTTGTCAAAGTCGATTGAGAAAAGCTTCAAGGTTGTAAACCCCAGTACTAAGTTAAGAGTACTCGTATTATTAATC